>VIAB01009973.1:42150-55436 GCA_009801035.1 Oophaga pumilio | reverse complement strand
ATCTTCATAATATTCCCTCTGCAACGGGCATAGTGATGGAACCATGTGTTGTGGACTGAGGAAAGCCTGGAGGGGTATTACTAGGCAAACACTTGACTGTTCTCTAGAGCTCCTGAAGGTGTGATTAGACTTAACTCCAGATAGACACCAAGTGCTACTCCGGGACAGACCTTGTACAAATGACAGTTGCCCCCCAAAGGGGCAGGCAGTTGCAACGGTCAGGTGGCACAACCGGTGCAGGAAGGTACGGCTGGGATACAGACTGAAACAGCAAGTGCAGGCAGGTATGGCTGTAATACAGACTGGCACTGTAGGTGCAGGCTGGTATATAGATGGGCACAAGCAGGAATAGGCAGGAATGAGCAGCAAAATGCTGGCACTTAATAGGTACTGTCAGGTAGTAATGGGAACTGGCATGTACTAACAGACAGGGAACCTGAGAACTAGCAAGTATGAAGACTAACAGACTTTAAACGTCACTCAAGCACTTTCCAACAGGTGGAGGTGCCTTAAATAATAAGTGTCTCGCGGCCATTGAATGGGGACACTTTTGGATGGTGCGCACTGTCTCTAAGTTCAGTTCCCTGGGATCTGCCAGATGTGCGCAGACCCAGGGAAGCAGCAGGAGGAGGAGGATGTGCAAGGACGAGGGCCGGGGCAGGGAGTGAGTCGGCGTCCCTTCTTCTTCAAGCCCTCAAGAAATCTTTCCAGAAGGAGAGGGGCATGGATGTTCTCCTTGGGCTCCTATGACTTCTCCTCAGGACTGAACCCCTTCCATTCACAAGAAAAAAGGATTTTCTTCTTACCATTTTTGTGACCCGAATATTCTCTACCTCGAAAACATCTTCAGAACTGACTGGAGCATGAGTGGTACCCGGGTCTTAAGCAGGAGCTGAAAATGACATGCTTGAGGAGAGAGATGTGGAATGAATTGGGAGAACATAAAGAGGCTGGCAGTTTCAGTTGTAAGCTATGGCATTAGTCTGTATAAGAATCTTGAATGGCCCTATGAAGTGAGCACTCAACTTATACAAAGGTAGCTTGAGACAGACAAACTTTGAAAAAAAGCCAAACCTTATCCCCAGGACGAAATAGAGGTGGGTCCAGATGAATCTTGTCTACATGTCTTTTCATCCTTTCAGAAGATTTCAATAATGTGATTTTGGTGTCCTCTCAGATTTTAGAGAAGCCTTTGATGAGTTTCAACAGCATGAATGTCGATGGGAGTAGACACAGGGAACAGAATATTGGGATATTGACCATACACAAAGAAAAATGGAGATTTAGCTGAGGATTCAGTTGTATGAAAATTCGTCCCAAGGCAGAAGACTGACCCAATCTCTGTGGTGGGTATTGACAAAATGCCGTAGAAAGTTGGTTAAGATTTGATAGATCCGCTCTACTTGGACATTGAATTCTGAATGGTAGGCTGAAGAGAAGTCCAAAGTGACATTAGTTTGCAGGTTCCCCTCCAGAAGCGAGATGTAAACTGGACACCTCTATCAGAGACTATATTGAGAGGTAACCCATGGAGACGGAAGATATGTTGGATGAACTTCTCAGTAAGTACAAGAGCAGACGAGAGACTGGACATTGGAGTAAAATGGACCATCTTAGAGAAGCAATCCACAACTATCCAAATTTCATCTGGCCGATACTGGGAGATCAGTAATTAAATCCACCGCGATGTGCCGGCAGGAAGATGATGGTAGAGGGAGGGGAAGCATTTGACCTGTCGGAAGCTGTTTCAGAGTCTTACTTTGGGCACCGGAGGTGCAGGCTGAAATGAAATCCTCAATACTTTTGCACAGGGAAGGCCACCAATACTGCCTAGGAATGGGAAGAGCTGTTTTCTTCTGTCCGACATGACCAGACAATTTAAATGAGTGACCCCATTCAAGGACCCGCTTCCTGTCTGGTTTAACGACAAAGGTCTTTCCTGATAGAGCCTAGGATAGAGCCACTGGAGCGACAGTAAACATTTTGGAGGATGCAATGATTTCTTGAGTCTCTTCCTCCTGGTCAGAAGACAGAAAGGACCTAGAAAGTGCATCTGCCTTGACGTGCTTGTCCACCAACTGGAAATGTAGAATAAAATCAAAACTGGTGAAAACAGAGACCACCTGGCTTGATGCAGAATTAGCCACTGTGCAGACTGCAGATAGCCTAAGTTCTTGTTATTAGTGTAAATAATTACTGGATGTCGTATTTTGTGAAAATAAAATTCCCACGCACCATTGATGAATATGTGCTACTCCGCATGGCCTTCCATCAGGTCCAAAAAACAACAGCAAATCAAAAAATATCCTATTCCTAGGCAACATAGAGTTCCTCATAAAATCCAATTTTTGTTCTAAAATATTTAAAACATCACAGTAGTGAGGAGACAAAAAAAGAGCAATGTTTTATTTATGTAAATGGAATTTCTCAAGCCTAAAATTGGATTTTATAAGGATCTCTATGGTGCTTTGCCATTGCTGTTTTTGTTTTGTTTATTTTTAAATTGAAGCTGCCAAAACAATGGACTGGTCAATTGTTTTAGCAGCAACATGGCTTTTCGAAGTCTGAAGCAATTAAAAGAAGTGACAAAAGACAGAACATATGCATAGCAAGTCGTTTTGACATTGCTTATATGTTGATTCTTTTTTGCATTTTTCAGAGCTTATTCAGGCAGGTTCCAGGCTGAATCAGACTGAAAAGACATAGTGTGAACATAACCTAACATTTGTTTTACATGTAAATGGCATGAGAGCAATCTGACATTGACTTATTCTTGGTTTCAACTGAAATGAACATGATCTTGATCATCTCATGAACGCATGTTTATGGAGGAGTCAGGCAGAAAAACTCTCAGTGTTACTATGTTCAGCTTCCTTACATAATAGCTTTGGTGTGATGCCCTAAGGCTACTTTCACACATCAGGTTTTTACAATCAGGCACAATCCGTCAAAGTGTCAAAAAAGACGGATTGGAAAAAAATGATGCGATGGATGAGTTTTTTAGACTAATCCGGCATGAACTTTTGAACCTTGAGAAATGCACTCAGCATGCCTGAAACCATGGGGGGGAGGGGAGAGAAAGAGACCCAAAAATGAAATAGGAATAGTTCCAGGCATGCTCAGAGTGGAAAAACGGAATGCGGTGACCGGATCCGTCTTTTTCCTGATCCGGCGGCCATAGACTTCCATTTCCAGCTTTTGGTGCATACCAAAAACGTTGCTAGACACATTTTTTCAAGCAGCCGGAATGAAACATTTTGCCGGTTCCGGCGAAAAACGGAACAAACGGGAGGCCATGCGGCCCGATCCGGCGCTAATACAAGTCAATGAGAATTTTTTTTTATAAAAATAGCCGGATCCTGCCTGACGGCAGAAAACTGATGTGTGAAAGTAGCCTAATAGAGCTATGCTAATTAGTGTAATAGTATCCATGAAAAAGCCCCCCAAAGTAACTAACAAAGGCTGAAACAAAAACACTTCACAGGCAGTCAACATCTCTGTAAAGTATCATATACTCCACAGCATTACATGGTCCCTTCCAGAACCATTAACCAGCTGATACAGATCATGTAACTGTATAAAACACAAATAACCACCCATATACTGTATATGAACGTGTAACCCAAATCTTAATTCTCAAATACCGCCACATAATGGCAAATAATACTCCACATAGTACCCAAATAATAAATATTACACACTCATACCACATTATAGCATCACACAGTCCTGTTTAGCACAGATGGTAAATTACAATAGCAAGGAGGCGAGTTTTATTATAATATAGATCCCAGGCAATGACCTAGAAATAGTTTAAAAAAAATTCTTCATTCTGTCACTTCCATATACTATGTACAGCTATAATCTATCTTTCTTTCATTACAACTATGTGCTTAATGTCCAAGTTAATTAGCTTGAGTTAAATATTTTCTTCATCCTCTTCACTTCTATCTGAGCTAAATAAATAAATTAGGAGTAGATACATTGACCCTGACATCTTCAACCTTATTTTCCTTCAGCTATCAATTACAAGATGTAAGAATTCACCATAGCCATCTGTGTGGTCTTCCTTTGTCAATAAGAAGATACAATAAAGTAGATTGTTGTGAAGGCAGAGCCTGCCAACTTCACGAATAATCCCCACTTAATCCTTCAATGTTCCTGTATGTTTGCTTTTAATTTTTAATGCTCCAGAAAAGTATTACTGATTTCTCTTCTCCAATTTCATTAAGTATAAGATCTGCCTGATGTCCACGAGACAAATGGTGCAGTAAATGTTATAAATCTGTATCTGTATATCTAATATGAATTAATTTGAGCTATTTTGGGCATTGATACTTATCAGGGTTGCCAACTTGACTTTTTATTTTTTCTAGACAGCTTATCAAAAAAAATCACAGACTATATTTTTTTACGGATACATTGGAAAACCATAATTAATGATTACGATTATAAGTGATACAAGCCTGCAGCCCATAATTATCATATGAAGGCATAAACTGCATTGATTGCAAATGAAGAGTCTGGGAGTACAAACTTCTGACAACCTTTGACACACTCAGTGCAGGAATGAATGAGTTTCATGGATTTATGTCTTTCTATGTCAACTAAGGAATGTGCTCCCCAGACCTTGAGGAGGCATCACAACCCAGGACCAGGATCACAGAACAATAAAACTTTCACACTTCTTATTTATGAGCTGTTCCAATATTTACTGTCACAACTGTTTTATTCCTCTCCCATAATGATAGTGCTTCTTCACATCACTTGACTTATCTATTACATTATCCCTGTGTCCTCTTGTGTATAAATGTGACTCTTCAGATTTTGTGTTATTCTATCAGTGATGAAGAGACCTCAGTAGTCTCGAAAGCTTGCAATTTGTTACCATCTTTTCAGTTAGCCATTAAAAGGTATCAACCACTGAGGACTGTCAAATCTAAAAATTTGTAACATGTAACTGTAGCATGATGATAATTAAAAAAGAAAAAAAAATGGTAGATCAGCTCACCAAATAGTTGGGAGTAGTAGAAGTGGAGTTGTCGAAGCCATGCGTGGATCCAGTCAGAGCAGCTGCACATGTATAAAAATGAAGGGAGAAAACATCCAGCGGGAATAGAGGCTTTCTTTTGAAAGTAAAACTTAGCATTTATTCAAGTATAAAAAAACTCCAAAAATACAGGCAATATAGTATAAAATACTGTTAACAGGACCTACTAGTTTCGACAAATATTCCCTGACAACCAGTAGACAAGACAGACCATGAGTAAAACAGATTGTCGAAACTACAGTAGTAGGTCTCCTTTTAATTTTGTACATGATGATAATTACAGCCAAAAATAATCTGTATAATTTTTTTCAGTTTTAAAAAAATCACGGCCGCCTTAAATTATTTTTTTATGGACATGTCAAAAAAGTGACCAATTATTACAGACTGTCCTAGAATATTTGGACGGTTAGCAACGCCTGTAATCATGTCACTTTTACAATGTTTTGTGTTATTTTGCCGCTGTAGTCCGGGTTCACAAGTCAAAACAAGGAAAGGTTCAAAAATACAGAAGAAGTACAAGACTTTTTTGTTTGGTCCACTCCTGGTACTGGCTTAAAAATAATGATGTGAACTATAAATTACAATACTGCAGTGTGTAAGTGGCATTACAGTAAGATGGGAATACCCCATTAAATATGAATGTGTATGCATCTTCTGATATACTGGTATACCATTATAAATAGTCCCATTGCATACATGTGGTATAATTTCTTGTCATAAGTAGGTAAAAAAGGTTTTCTATAGGTAAAAGTAAACTCAGAATCATGTAGTAAACATTATGAGGCCGATTCATCAAAGCTTTTTTGGCAGAAAACTGGATTTAAAGGGAACCTGTCACCAGGAATAACGCTGTTAACCTGCAGATATGGGGCTAATCTGAAGGTTAACAGCGTTATGATGCTGTCCGGCGCCTGCATGCAGGCAAATGCAGTGGGGAGAAAATGATCTTTATTCCCTCTGGCAGAATTCGGTATTCAGTCACGGAGACAGGTGCAGCGCCGGTTCAGCCGCTGTAACCGCACCCCCAGCCCTCTACATTGAGGCCGGCTGTCAGTCATGGCCGGGTTTCGTGCTTACAGCGGCCGCTCTGTATACTCAGAGCAATGACTGAACCGGCACCCCCGCCCATATGACTGAAACTGAATGCTGGCGGGGACAATAAAGATCATTTTCTCCCCGTTGCATTCAGCTGCGTGCAGGCGTCAGGCAGCAACATAACACCGTTAAACTGCAGGTTAACCCCACAGGTTCCCTTTAAAGCATTGAAAAGTCACCACATTTTTACACAACAAGGAGTTGCATAAAAGTTTTTAGACTTTTAGTATTTTCATGATAGTTTGAAGCAGCTTTGCAAAAATGAGTGGGGCTGGGGAAGAACTGGGGTGGGATGGAGCATGGCAACACCCGCCTATCCAATTCATTAAAAATATCGGTGTTTTGTATGCCAGAAATGCTACTTCTGTCTCTGACTGGAGTAGCATTTCTGGCGGTGCATAAAGCACACTGAAGATACAACGAATTCGATATATTGTACTCCAGCAAACACTTCATTGATACTGGCGACTGACGAGTTCTTTGCCAGTCTTAATGAATCGGCTCTAATGTCTTTAACTTATAGTGAACAGAGACACGAATGCCGTCTTGTCCTTCTAAGATTTGTTTGCTTTTAAGAAAGCAACATGATTGTGCTTTTGTCCATAGACTATAAAGGTCAGCATTTTCTGACCCAGCCGGATCATTTCCCTTCACAAACCTTAGCCCGATCAGTCAGCAAATATACATTTTGGATCGGGATAGAATTCTAATAATTCATCCTTTATGAGCAAAACAAAAAGCATCAGAGTTCCTGCTGGCAGGTAAGGGCAGAGGCTCCTTTTATCAAGTTTGTGGAGCTGTTGCCTTTGGACCAATTCGTTAATGGTTCACGTTGCAGGACACAAATTTCAACATATAAATTACCTGGGAACACAGTGCAATCATTTTAACTGCTTGGTACAGTATTAACTTACATTGCCAGGCCGGTGCCCAAAACTCACTCACAAATCATAGAGGAAATAAGGTCTATTTGTACGGTGCGAAACATCTGAATGTGACATGAATTCACCAACCAATTATTTGCTTTATAGAGCCAGTTTCTCATGACACATGCATATAAAGTAAATCTACAGAATACACAGAAGTTTATCATTAATAGATAGATGCGAAATGTTTCACTATGAAGCATCGGCTCCATGTATTATATTAAGGCAGGGATGGGGAATCTATTTTTTGCCAAGGGCCATTTTGATATTTATACCATAATTCTGGAGCCCTACAAAATTATCAACTTGACAATGATCCTGCTACATGAGGTCAAACATTTAATTAACTGCCACCTAATGTGATGGCTGAAATTGCTTCTCTTTGGTCCGGCTGTGATGTTAGGTGGTCTGGATGATGTTGCTTTTCCAGGTTTGTGCTAGTCTTGAGCACAGGCGATGATAAGTTTTGTAAAGAACTTGCAGAAATAAGTTGTACTGATCACAGATGCATATTACACTGCAGGTCTCCTCATAGCGGGAAATTCATCACTGTCTACGTTACATTTATAGAACTCAAGCAACGGGAGATCTGCCGTATATACAGTGCATCACAGTCAATACCGGATATCAGGCGCAGCGGCAGAGACTGAGCGGTGTACCCAGAAATGGTGAGTAAGGAGCTTTTTTTAACTGCACCAGAAACCAAGATTTTCTGTAAGGGAATAACTCTTTTAAGAGAATTTTAAGAAAAACCCAGCTCTTCAAGAAAACCTACTGCAAAACCTAGTTTTAAACTATATAACTCATGGATGTCGTTTTCACACTAAAACTTATTGTACCCAGTTTCAGGAAATCATTGCTCTTTATAAATAATATTTTTTGTATTACTAATATTATTATTGAGGTTCTTAGCAATGTCTCAGTAGAATAAACTCGTAGACCGAATGAATCATACTGCACGTCTGTCTAATACGTGGTGGGAACACTAAGGCCATTGCAGACATTATTTTTCTATCCTTTTTCATTCAAGGAGGAAATAAGAGACTGTAGATCAATGATTCTATTGTTCGTGCTTTTATCATATGCTGGGCGATTTTACTGCTGTCTGTATGGACATCATACACATCACAAGTCAGCTATCAATAGTCTGTTCTCTAACCTGGGTATTACTTGTATCATTTGTGCTGTTCACTGTGTAGAATGGAAAGTAAGAAGTATCACAAAAAGGGAAAGGTAATGCTGGCTGTTCACATTAGATGAACATATTCTCTTCAAACCCGAGCCTGTTTTCACCTTCATGACCAGGGCACATTTTACAATTCTGACCAGTGTCACTTTTGGGTATTTTCTGTCATATTGACTCCCCAAAGTCACTTGAAATGTGAAATGGTCTTTAAAAGTTTGGTTTTGTATATTTTGTTGGAAAAATAAGAAATTGCTGATCAAATTTTAACCCCTCTAACATCCTAGCAAAAAAAATAATGTTTCAAAAATGATGCATCTGTAATTTTAGACATATGGAAAATGTTCTGTATTAACTATTTTATGCGAGATAGCTCTCTGGTTTAAGGGCATAAGAATTAAAAGTTTGAAAATTGCGATATTTTCAGAACTTTCTCCAAATTTCCGATATTTTCACAAATAAAGGAAAATCACATCGAACAAATATTACCACTATCATCAAGTACAATATGTCACAAAAAAACTGTTGCAGAACCAGTGGGATCCGTTGTAGCACTCATAGCAGATCGGCAATGACAACCACGAGGGCCTCCTGCAGACCCCAGATTATCATGCCAACCCATTGGTGCCCAGTAATCATGTGACAGGGGTGCCAATGAGTAGAGCTAATGATGTGCTTCCGGCGTGATCATGTTAAATGCCGCTGTCTGAGATTGACAGCGGCATTTAACATGTCAACAGCCACGAGTGGATTGCGATTCCACCCACTGCTATTAGGGGCACATGACAGCTGATCAGATCAGCTGTCATGTGCCTGAAAACATGCAGGTTCAGAGCCGGAGCCTGCATCAAACAGTGGGAGGCGACCTATGTCATAGGTATACGACATAGGTTGTGAAAGGGTTCAAATAAAAGAAAGATTTACATGGTGATGTCATCCTCCCAGGAAACATGCACAGGACTTCAGAGTCCCGGCATGATGACATCATCACATCACTCCACCCTGGACTAGTGTATAACCCTGTCATTTTGTAGGCCACACGGTGAAACAGGTAAACAGGACCTCTCACCAATTTTTTCATGGTGAGCTGGATACACAAAGTAATAGTGGCTGCAGAAGGGAATAAAACTTTTTTTATATTTTGCCTCTCCATGAATAATAATAATAATTTTTATTTCTAAAAATACGAAATATTATGGGATCTAATATTAGTGATTTGCCCTGTATCTGTATCTGTATTTTAGATTAGAAGTAGTATATTTAATACATTGTACACAGGAAGGTATTATGTATGGATATCCCACTGCCATTTACCCGGGGTGACTCGCCTTCACTTCTTACAGCACATTGTGTCACTATAGTGGAATACTTTGTTTCCTCCTCACCTTTTCTTTTTATATTTTAATAATAAAGTTTATATTGATATTAATTTTGACCAATGTATCATTTTTTTTCTCTTCTGTTCTTGCAACTCTACGAGGGTGTAAAGCATAGTGAATAATATTAATATTATCACTGTTTTCTCAGAAAATCTGAAATAAGAATTAAGAAAATGCTTAATTTATCTGTTGAATTTTCTTGTTGGCACAAGAACAAACAAATGAACTTTTGTGTTTTATAAATATGCCAAAGTTTTCCAATTTCAGAAAAAAATTCCCAGTCTTCTAGTTTTATAACAATCACTACTCTGCTGTTTATGCACATATAGTCCTCATGAGATTCAGTGATATATAAAATACTATAATTTTCCTTCTCTACTACTTACCCAGTTGTCCCATTATGCACATTTTGATGTAACAGTGACAGTTCTGCAGTGTTGTCATTATGACTATTTCCTTACTTCAATTTCCGCCTATTAAGCCTTCACTCAAAGTACTTACCACCGTGGTTTTACTAAACCTGTATTTGTTATTCATATATATTATATCAACTTTCTTAAAGGAAATAACATACAATTGTGTGTAACTCACTGCAAATGGATTATGTAGAAAACAGTGAACCAAACATAAATTGGCGTAATTGCATTAAATATATAATTCTGCAGTAGAAAGTTTGTTTAAAGAAAAAGAATGACTTACTTTAGAGAAACAGTAGTATTCAAAATTGAGATGCATGAAGAGTAATACTATGACTTATTGTTCATTTTTTAGCAAATGTAAAATACGCAAAATATTTTATCATTTCTAGGTCTTCATTGCATGATCTCACAGTGTGAATAATATTTTGCAATACTGGTTAGTGAAAAGCAAATTAAAACATGGTTAGTTTAAACTTTCTAGCATCTTCTGTTCATCCACCAGTAATTGGTGGGTAAGCCAATACCTGGTTTGCAGAAAAACATATTGTCATTCCTTTTGTCTTGTGCTTGTTTAATCTTGTTCCTTTTTTTCCATACTTTTAGGATGTTTCCACATAGGGCAGAAAATCTGCTCCATTTAACAGTTCAAGCAAAGTAGATGTGATTTCATGAAAACTCATGCCCACTGTGCTTTTAAAGACCCCATTAAACTGTTTATGCAGAAAGAACGCAGTGTTCAGAGCATGTTGCTATTGCATATTTTGGTGCAAACACCTGCAGAAAAATGCAACAGAAAAAATGCAGGAATTTTTACACCTGGGATTATGGCCTTAGGTGGGAATTTTCAGTCTGGTATGAAATTCAGTTATTTGCTAAATGCAATGGCTGTACCTAGAGAGAACCATGAAGTAAATAGGATCACCTTAAAGAGGTATGGGCATAATGGCGCTGTTATACTGATTTAATAGATACCTTCAGCGTAGAAATCAGCCTTGTTTTTGTTAAATAATCAATAGAAGTTTTGCATTCATAACATCTTTGAGCATCGAGGCGGGACTGTTGGTAGGGTATTCGACTCTGCTGCGACCCCTCTGATGCCTTTAGTGTCTTTATTTTCTACCTCATTTTAATTTCATGCCTGCGCTATCTTAGCTGTGGATGGTGCTTACGCATATTGATCTTGAATAAGGTGCCATAGTGACGCATGCAGATATGTCTTCGGTAAAATTGTGCCTGTGGGAGTGCATGTGTAAGGAGGAGGCAGGTCCCCTCAGTTGCGCCCTCTCCTTCATTCATTATTGCAATGTATGTGATGCACTCTGTATACCGCCATATGATGCACCTGCATGTTGTAATATTATTATGCTGTATTTGTATTCTGTATGTTTCCCTTTAATGCCTATGTATAGAGTAGGGAAAGAGTTATTGTTGTGGGCTGAACTTGTAGCCACAGGTGAAAAGAAAGCTGTAGCTTCCTCAGAACTGCCGGAATGGAGAGGTCTGTTGCTCCGGTCTAAAGAACACCAAGGACTAAAAAGGACTGCAACACAGGCCCTCTGGACTTTGGTGGGGCCTTCGCTGAAGGGATCTCTGGCACCCATATTCCAGTGGTTGGACGACTGTGATCCTCGGCTGCTGTGACCGTTGTGGGTACGACTGCAGCAAATGTCAGGGCGAGGGCAGGAAATCCAGTGTTGAAAATTGTCTTCTTTATCCATTCTTCATCTTCTGTTCAATAAAAAGTTACGTTTTCCTTGTTGGAATACCGCTGCATGAGGAGAGAAGGTAACTCTGGTGGAAAGGCTGAATCCATCCCATATTGCATGTACAGGGGGCCGGGGTGTCTACAGACTGTGTTTAGTGGGTGAGTTCGGTCCGGACTACCACCCTGGTGCCCCTTGCCTTTCACATGAACAGAATGACATCTTGGCTCGTCATTAAGCAGAGGCCTATATCTGCGCATGTGACGCCTATGGCGACATTTTCCTGAAGCTCACCACCAAATTAATGTGTGCAGCTAGGACAGAGCAGAATTGAAATAAGGAAGAAGATTAAGACACCAGAGGCAGCAGAGAGGCTGTGGCAGAGCAGAAGACCCTACCCACAGTCCCGACCCGATGCTCGAAGAGTTTATGAATCTGAAAAATCTAATATTGATTTAAGAAAAACTAGGCTGCACATTTCTACACTGAAGGTACCTATTAAATTAGTATGACAGCGCCTTTATGCCCATATCTTTAGTTTGACATGGATAATCCTGATGTCAGGTTCTCTTTAAGTGTCAATATTGTGGATATTTTCAAGAGGACACAGAGCAATTACAAAAGTTTACTCTTGAAAGGATTTTGCCATTAGGTTTTTCCCACCCAGTCTTAGAGCAGCATAATGTAGAGCTAGAGACCTTCATTCCAGCGATGTGTCACTTTCTGGGCTGATTACTGTACTTTCCACAAAATCATTGTTTTATCAGCAGGAGATTATCAATTGAGGACTGGTAAACTTGCTGCCATGTAGTCCTTCATATGCATGAGCCATGTATAATGCCATCCCCACTACTGTTTGGCGGCTTTCTGCGTATGCACAGTCAACACAGAAAGCTGACAATCAGTGGTCAATCATAGATCAGCATTCAGAGTACTGGTAGAGATGTAGAAAACAAAAGTGATTTTTTTAAAGCAAAATAAAAAACTCAGCCCTGTATGTAATACATCACTTGAATCAGGGATCTCTGACCCCACATTATGCTGTTTTCACATGAAGTAGCAAAATTATGGTTACAGATTCTCTCCCCTCTAACACTCTTGCACCCCTCCAATCTATTCTAAACTCCGCAACATGACTAATCCACCTGTCTCCCCACTATTCCCCAGCCTCCCCATCTGTAAATCCCTGCACTGGCTCCCTATTACCCAAAGACTCCAGTTCAAAACCCTAACCATGACATACAAAGCCATCCACAATCTGCCCACCATACATCTGTGACCTCGTCTCCCGGTACTTACCTGCACACAACTTCCGATCCTCACAAGTTCTCCTTCTCGACTCCCCTCTTATCTACTCGTCACCGCACGAACAATGCCGGAAAAAGCAGAAGACTGCCGAGTGCAGTGAATACTGCCGGCAGGTAATGAGCAGCCCCGGAAGCGGATGGGGCAGGGAGACAGCGGAACAGGAGGATGCGTTGCTGGATAAGTAAGTACCGTATTTTTTGGACCATAAGACGCACTTTTTTTC
>VIAB01009973.1:29693-40185 GCA_009801035.1 Oophaga pumilio | reverse complement strand
ATAGTCCGGTGCGTCTTATAGTCCGAAAAATACGGTATATTTCTATTGGCCCCGGGCCCGAACCCGAACTGTAACAAGGGTTTCCCATGGAAACCCGTGTTCGGGACCTTCTGACCGAACACTATATGTTCGGTATGGTCCCAAACTTTAAAGTTTGGGTTCGCCCATCCCTAATTGTGAGCCCTCGCGGGCAGTGTCCTCTCTCCTCATGTACCAGTCGTGACCTGTTTTGTTTAAGATTACTGTACTTGTTTTTATTACAGTTGTGCTCAAAAGTTTACATACCCCAGCAGAATTTTTGCTTTCATGGCCTTTTTTCAGAGAATATCAATGATAACATCAAAACTTTTTCTCCACTCATGGTTAGTGGTTGGGTAAAGTAATTTATTGTCAAACTACTGTGTTTTCTCTTTTTAAATCATCATGACAACCCAAAACATCCAAATGACCCTGATCAAAAGTTTACATACCCTGGTGATTTTGGCCTGATAACATGCACAGAAGTTGACACAAATAGGTTTGAATGGCTACTAAAGGTAACATCCTCACCAGTGACCTGTTTGCTTGTAATCAGTGTGTGTGCATAAAAGCTGAGTTATTTTCTGGGATCCAGACAGACTTTAGCATCTTTCATCCAGCAATTGCCATTTCTGGATTGTGAGTCATCAGGAAAGCAAAAGAATTGTCAATGGATCTTCAGGAAAAGGTAGTTGAATTGTATAAAACAGGAAAGGGATACAAAAAGATATCCAAGGAATGCCAGTCAGCAGCGTTCAAACTGTGATTAACAAATGGAAAATCAGGGGCTCTGTAAAAACAAAACCACGGTCAGGTAGACCAACAAAAATTTCGTCCACAACTGTCAGAAAAATTGTTCAGGATGCAAAGAAAAACCCACAAATAACATCAGTTGAAATACTGGACTCTTTGAAAACTAGCGATGTGGCTGTTTCAAGATGCACAATACAGAGGCACTTGAAGAATAATGGGCTGCATGGTCGAGTTGCCAGAAGAAAGCCATTACTGTGCAAATGTCACAAAGTATCTCGCCTACAATACGCAAAACAGCACAGAGACAAGCCTCAAAACTTCGGGAACAAGGTAATTTGGAGTGATGAGAACAAAATTAACCTTTTTGGCCACAACCATAAATGTTACATTTGGAGAGAGGTCAACAAGACCTATGATGAAAGGAACAACATTCCTACTGTAAAGCACTGATGTTTTGGGGATGTGTGAGCTACAAAGGCACAGGAAACGTGGTCAAAGTTGAAGGAAAGATGAATGCAGCATGTTATCAGTAAATATTGCTGCGCATGGGACGTACTTGTTCCAACATGACAATGACCCAAAACCCAAGACAAAGTCGACCTGTCATTGGCTACAGCAGAACAAAGTGAAGGTTCTGGAGTGGCCATCTCAGTCTCCTGACCTCAATATCATTGAGCCACTC
Source organism: Oophaga pumilio (assembly GCA_009801035.1). Lineage (NCBI taxonomy): Eukaryota > Metazoa > Chordata > Amphibia > Anura > Dendrobatidae > Oophaga > Oophaga pumilio. The sequence continues at coordinate 38,732 of VIAB01009973.1, read as the reverse complement.
TGGGAAGATCTCAAGTGGACAGTTCATCCTAGAAAGCCCAGGAATTTATAGGAACTGGAGGTTTTTTACCAAGAAGAGTGGGCAGCTTCAGCATCTGAGAAAATAAAGAACCTCATCCACAACCACCACAAAAGACTTCAAGCTGTCATTGATGTTAGAGGTTGCAATACACAGTATTAAGAAATGGGGTATGTAAACTTTTGATCAGGGTCATTTGGATGTTTTGGGTTGTCATTATGATTTAAAAAGAGAAAACAGTAGTCTGACAATAAATGGCTTCACCCAACCACTAACCATGAGTGGAGAAAAAGTTTTGGTGTTATCATTCATATTCTCTGAAAAAAAGTCCAAGAAAGCAAAAATTCTGCCGAGGTATGTAAACTTTTGAGCACAACTGTATGTACACCCCTCTTCATATGTAAAGCGCCATGGAATAAATGGCGCTATAATAATAAATTATAATAAATAATAATAATTCTCTTCAAAGGTTTTTTTCTTAAGTTTGGTCAACCTCTTATTCTGTTTCTGGTCAGTTTTTCTTTATTTTTGTAACATATTCCTTTCTGACTGAGCACTCCTCCTATCAGCCCAAGACATTTTTAATTACAGCTAGATCCTGCCTACCCTTACATGTGTAGGCTTTCAGGTCGGGAGACCCATATAAGTTTAGGGTGCCATCAAAGGAGTATGTATTTTCGCAGGTGGTGGGCCCTCATGAATTGTCATATTTGCGTGTTAAGCACCTTCATTTTTTTAGCATACAGTATTTCATATAGCAGTAATGCAGCTCCAATTTCATATATTCAATGTTTTCATATCATAACATATCAGAGTGCAGCTGTATTTTGTTGGTTATATTGAATAGTTGTGACGGCTTGTATCTGTTCACCGCTCACTGTAAAGCTCTGAATACGCTCTGGCACACTAACTGACAGCTGACTCTGCACTGATATGTTGCAGAAACAGCTATCAAAGTACCAGGTCACTAAAACCACACTGGCACACTTCCATGACTTAAAGCCAGCAGCTACCGAGAAGAATAAAGTTAATTTCTTCCTGGTAGCTGGTTTTTCCTTGCGGTGGCCGGGCAGCTTTACAACGCTATTAAACTACAGATCAATCCTATATCTGCAGGCTGATAGTGTTTGGGTACCTGACAGGTTCCCTTTAAATAAATCTTATATTTCATGAAACCTGTGCACTTACTTTTAAACTCCATGTCAGAATGGCTGTATAATCCTTTTTGTAAGTTTCCTACTGTTACAAAGTCTAATATTAAAAGGAGCATCTCATGAGTCCAGCTATTAAAAAGTTCATAGAATTATAGAATCATAGAATGTTAGAGTTGGAAGGGACCTCAGGGTCATCGTGTTCAATCCCCTGCCCAATGCTGCACAGGATTCACTAAACCATCTCAGTTAGATGTCTGTCCAGCCTCTGTTTGAAGACTTCCATTGAAGGAGAACTCACCACCTCTCGTGGCAGCCTTTTCCACTCATTGATCACCTTCACTGATCTGATTTGTGTCTGCACAAATTTTTTGTCCTGCTAAGATAACTGATTGCTGCTGAATCTGTTTCAAATGGATGATTACTGGATATGTGAACTTAGATTAGACCTTAGTCAACCAGTATATCTCACCCATGATGTATCAGTAAACTTTACTGTGTTAAGTTTTAAACTAAAATAATCCCTTCGTGCCAATGATGGTATCTTGGTTCTTCCAAAAATATCAGAACATTTCAATCAGGTTTTCGCATAAATCAATAAAGGTAGCCCACAAAAATCTATTGCCTTGGATCTACAGTGAAGGAAATAATTATTTGATCCCTTGCTGACTTTGTAAGTTTGCTCACTGGCAAAGACATGAACAGTCTATAATTTTAAGGGTAGGTTAATTTTAACATTGAGAGATAGAATATCAAAAATAAAATCCAGAAAATCACATTGTATAAGTTATATAAATTTATTTGCATTTTGCAGTGAGAAATAAGTATTTGATCCCCTACCAACCATTAAGAGTTCTGGCTCCTACAGACCAGTTAGACGCTCCTAATCAACTCGTTACCTGCATTAAAGACAGCTGTCTTACATAGTCACCTTTATAAAATACTCCTGTCAACAGACTCAATTAATCAGTCAGACTCTAACCTCTACAACATGGGCAAGACCAAAGAGCTTTATAAGGATGTCAGAAACAAGCTCATAGACCTGCACAAAGCTGGAATGGGCTACAAAACCATACGTAAGGCGCTGGGTGAGAAGGAGACAACTGTTGGTGCAATAATAAGAAAAAGGAAGAAATACAAAATAACTGACAATCAACATCGATCTGGGGTACCATGCAAAATCTCACCTCGTGGGGTATACTTGATCATGAGGAAGGTGAGAAATCAGACTAAAACTATACAGGGGGAACTTGTTAATGATCTCAAGGCAGCTGGGACCACAGTCACCAAGAAAACCATTTGTAACACATTACGCCGTAAAGGTTTAAAATCCTGCAGTGCCCACAAGGTTCTCCAGCTCAAGAAGGCACATGTGCAGGCCAGTCTGAAGTTTGCCAATGAACACCTGGATGATTCTGTGAGTGATTGGGAGAAGGTGCTGTGATCATATGAGACAAAAATTGAGGTCTTTGGCATTAACTCAACTCTCCCCGTTTGGAGGAAGAGAAATGCTGCCTATGACCCAAACAACACCGTCCCCACTGTCAAGCATGGAGGTGGAAACATTATGTTTTGGGGGTGTTTCTCTGCTTAGGGCACAGGACTACTTCACTGCATCAATGGGAGAATGGATGGAGCCATGTACTGTAAAATCCTGAGTGACAACCTCCTTCCCTCCGCCAGGACATTAAAAATGGGTCGTGGTTGGGTCTTCCAGCAAGACAATGACCCAAAACATACAGCCAAGGCAACAAAGGAGTGGCTCAAAAAGAAGCACATTAAGGTCATGGAGTGGCCTAGCCAGTCTCCAGACCTTAATCCCATAGAAAGCTTATGGTGGGAGTTGAAGCTCCGAGTTGCCAAGCGACAGCCTCAAAATCTTAGTGATTTAGAGAAGATCTGCAAAGAGAAGTGGATAAAAATTCCTCCTGACATGTGCACAAACCTCATCAATAACTACAAAAAATGTCAACAAGAGTTTTGTCACCAAGTATTAAGTCTTGTTTGCCAGAGGGATCAAATGCTTATTTCTCACTGCAAAATGTAAATAAATTTATATAATATATATAATGTGAGTTTCTGGATTTATTATTTAGATTCAACATTTCATATTCATGCTAAGCCTTAAGAATCCAGACAGCACACGTAGTATACATTCATAAGGAAGACATCTTATATGCTATTTCAGACTGTTTTTGATCTAGTGTTGATGGCTTTATCAGGACCAGCATATATTTTTATTGTACACAGCGTGCCATCGGTGCATTGTACATGTCGGTGCCCAGCAATAATGGCCATCAACAACAATCATTTAAGTGGAACTAGTGTTAACTTAAAATAGATGTAGTATCAGTCAACAGAACCTGTTATTGCTTTATACTGACAGATGTTATTTGGAAATTCGGCTGCGTAAGAGAACACAGCTATCAGGAATGCCGAAGATTCAGAGAGCAGTCGGGATTGTGCACAATACAAAGACTTGATAAATCCTGAAAATTCTTTGGATGCTATTTGAGTGAAATCTTGTGAACTATTTGGGAGACGATTAGCTCTACCAGTTTGGAATTTCCCTTAATGCAAAAGTGCTAAATAAACTGTGGTGATATCAGACGTTAGTGATTTCACAAGCATCTAGTCTGTGATCATGCGTGATGTGACCATGTTAGGAGTTGGATTAGGCTTGATCAAATGGCATAGCAGCTAAGGTCAAGGACTACGGAGCAAATAGTCTTTCATTCTTCTGATAACAATGCAGACTGAAAGCTGGCCAAATACCACATCATTATTTGATTCTCACATTAGAGCGCAGCCCAGGCTCGGAGATCTCATTTCACTGCTTTCCTTTAATAAACCGCACTCCCAGAGGAGGCTACTAGATGCTATTAGTCAATTTACATTTCAGTTGTAGACATGAAGCACAATATTTACTCTTGAAGAGTCAGATTGAGGAGCTCACAGACTGTCTTGGTTAAAGGGAAGCTATCACCAAAAATGACCTATTGTTTAAATCATGTTTCTGTATTACATGGATTTTGTTTAAAAAAATTGCTTATTTTTTAAAAGCTGTTGAAAAAGACCTGGACCGCACAGCCAAAGATATACATATACATTGATCTATTGCTGATAAGTAACAGTGTAGAAAACTGATCACAAGTTTAAAATTCTGATCAGACTGTAGAAAAATATTTAGACTTGAGAGTCCTCAGTGGTTGATACCTTTTAATGGCTAACTGAAAAGATGGTAACAAATTGCAAGCTTTCGAGACTACTCAGGTCTCTTCATCAGGCATAGACTGTATGAAGTGCACTGCCATGTCACGGCAGGGGATCCCTGACCTTAAAGGTGCAGTGCCATCTGCCAACCATTGCTGTAGTGATGGCACACCAACAGGGTGAGCGAACTGGTGACCATGCTGCAAGGCAGCATGATCAGAATGTTAAACTAAGAACCTCATGTTCAGTTTTATACATTTTTACTTAGCTGCGATAGATCAATGTATAAGTTTGGGATGGGCTGTCCATGTCTTTTTCTACACCTATGTTTTTGGTATTTTTTTCATGGCTTTCATGTTCCATATCTCACTATCCACTACTGCTTCGAACATAATTTTAAAGACAATCATCTTGACTATCTTATACATAAATTTGACTTGCAACTATTTAGCATGTGATTAGTTATGCAGATTCTTGTCATGCCACTGCATTGTTACTGTTTTGCTCTTGGACATCCATTCAACCACCGTGTGATGCACATTAGACAAGTCTGGAATGGTGACACGAAAAAAGGTGAAGAAGCCTTGACTTCAATATCGTCATAAGAAGCGTTGCTCGAGCTTGCAAAAAAGTACGTAAAAGATTACAGTGATGAGAGGAAAGTCAATAGACTACGCTCTGATGGATGCAAACTGCTCTGGAAGAAACAAGGGGAAAAGGGGCTAACTGATCGAGAAATTGAAGGAACTGTCAAGTTCAGTGGAGGAAGCCTGATGATGTGAGGTTGTTTCACAGCCAAAGGCATTGGATACTTGACCAGGATCGATGGTGGTCTCAATGCCGAATGTGATACTCAATGTGAGTATCCTACAAGACGAGTTACTTTGTACACTTGAGTACTATGTGTATTAAAAATTGTGTATTAAAAAGGATTACATAGTGTTCCAGCAGGACAAGGACCTGAAGCATATGTTGATATTGGCAAAGAAATGGTTCAATGACAATGAAGTAAAGATGCTGGATTGGCTCCCAAAATCCCCAGACCTCACTCCAATCGAACACATGTAAACAGAGTTAAAGAAAAAGCTGTAAATATTCCCAAGTGAGTTAACCAATATGCACCAAGTTTGGGAATGTGTAGAGGAGACCTGGGATCAGATTTCTGCCGAGTCATGCTTGATTCTGATCGAGAGCATGCACAGAAGGATTTAGACACTGTTAAAAGCCAAAGGTGGATTTTCAAAATGCTAACAAAATAATAAACATTAAAATTTTGATTTTTAGAAGCAAAACAGTAACAATGTGTCATGCCTCTGGACAGGATGGTTCCGACTCCATCATGGTCAGGTCAGGGTTAATTCTAGTTTGACTCTCTTTGGTTCTGGGGCGGTTATTTAATGTTGGCAGTTCCTGGATTTAGTGTCGGTGATACTTCCATATACTCGGTTTGTCGTTGCTGACCCACGTAACTTATACGAAAATGTTGTGCCTCTGTGCGTGTGTGCTTTGCTATGTATGACTCGGTTTGTCCCCTGACTTTTGCCTCTTTAATCTGTTCTGTACTGCCCTGTCCTTATAGGTTATTTGACCCTCGGCTCGTCTCTGGTTACTCTCTGTCTTATCTCTAGGTACCGCGCTCTTGTCTGGCTTTTGATCTTCGGCTATCCTTTGCCCACTCTATCTGTCTTTGTCCTGTTCTCAGCTGTCTTCACACGTGATGACTCCCACCCCTGGTCATTTGACTGCCTAAGTTCCAGGTACTGTGCTCCCTGCTTAGTCTCAGGTCCTTGTCTCTAAGTCTGGATCCAGTGTCTCCCCCCAAGCCTCCATCCTTCAACCCAGGGTGTGGTGGCTGATGTGTCTGCAGGCCTGGAACGCGAGATTTGGGAAGCCCAATCTCAGGCTCCCCGTCCAAGCCGGTGGGGAAATTGTTTGTTCCTGTTCAACTCCGACTCAGGGTCCTTCGGGAGATCCATATCTCGGTGCTGAGAGGAAATCCTGGGATTTCAGCTACTCGTGGGGCCATCGCGAGGGTTTTTTGGTGGGCCTCGCTTGTGTCTGATGTGAAGAAGTTTGTTTCTGACTGTGAAGTTTGTGCCCACGTTAAGAGATCTCATAACACATTTGTCCATGGATTTTATCACCAATCTTCCTCCTTCCAAGGGTAATACGTTCATCTGGGTGGTGGTGGACAGATTTACGAAGCAAGCATACTTTGTACCCTTAGTGGCACTACCCTCTGCTGAGACCTTGTCTAGGTAGTTCATTCAGCATGTGGTTTCTTTGCATGGTGTACCCTTGAATGTGGTGTCTTCTGACTGTGGTGTGCAGTTTGTGTCCAAGTTTTGGAGGGCGTTTTGTAAAAGGTTGGGTATTGAGTTGTCCTTTTCATCTGCATACCATCGTGAGACCAATGGTCAGACCGAACGGACCAATCAGTCGTTAGAACAAATTTTGCGCTGTCTTGCCACTTCCAGTCAAGAGGACTGGTCCAATGCCTTGCCTGTAGCAGAGTTTGCGTTCAATAATCGTGTTAACCACTCTAGAGGTACCTCCCCTTTCTTCAGTTATTATGGGTTTAATCCACACTTTGTGAAGTTTTCTCGTCTGTGTTCCAGTTGCCCGGGGGCTGATATAGCTGTTAAGCAGTTGGGGAATTTATGGCAGGAGGTCCAAAAGAAGATTGGGGAGGCGCAGAGAAAGTTTAAGGTCATCTTCGGGTTGGAGATAAAGTGTGACTGTCTACCAGGAACATTAAGCTTAAGGTTCCTTCGGTGAAACTGGGGTCTAAGTTTATTGGCCCTTATGAGATCACGGAGGTGGTTAACCCAGTGGCGTTTCATTTGCGCCTCCCAGTGTCTTTTAAGATCCCCAATGTATTTCATAGGGCCCTTCTGAAACCATTGGAGACTGTGGAAGAAGCATCATTAGGTTCCTTGCAGCCTGTATTGGTGGACAGTCAGGAGGAGTACGAGGTAGAGCGCATCGTGTACTTACCCTCCCTTCCCCCAATAAACTGTTGGTGCATGTGGTGACCGGATGTGATCAGTAGTGGAGAGGTACAGCTTTGTCAGCTTTACAGTGGCCTTAGCTGGGTGCTGCACATCCAAGCCTATTCGAAGGAATAGAGGTGGATCTGTAGAACACTTTCAGACACTACACATTGGATAGAACTGTGCTATTTCGCTCTGCAACTAATCACATCCAGCTGCCGGCACTGGGAACAGCTGATGCGTGGGAGTGCCAGGTATCGCATACCCACAAATCTGATATTTATGACTTATCCTAAGGACAGGCCATCAATATAAAAGTACTCAACAACCCTTTTAATCTATATACTAAATAATGTATAGAAATTGCAAATTTTTTGGTCTCCACGCCACCAACAATGGGTAAAATTAGATCAAAACATCATATGAACCCTAAAATAGTACCAATAAAAATGACATGCAATATAAAAGTCCTTGTACAGGACTGTCAATGGAACAATAAGGGTATGTTCCCACAGTCAGTAAATGCTGTGGGTTGAACACCGCGTACCTCCGCAGCGTCCAACCCGCAGCGGCCAGATGTTACAGCATAGTGGATGGGATTTGAAGAAATTCCATCTCCACTATGCGTGCACCGGCAAGACTGCAGCATGTCTATTTATCTTGCGGAGATGCTCAATCTCCGCAAGATAAATATCACCTGTACAATGTAATGGGATGTGGTGATTCCGCACGGTTCAATGAACACATGCGTAATCACCTACGTTCAAAAGCCGGCAGCGCTTCGGACAGAGCGGAAATGTGCTGCGTCCAAAGCGCTGCCGGTTGCTGACTGTGGGAACGTACCCTCAAACAAAAGTTATAGTTCTTGGAAAAAGGTGACACAAACCAATTTTATTTTTTTAAACAAAGTTCTGATTTTTTTTAATCTCAAATATAAAAACAATTATACAAATCTGGTATCAGCAAAATGCACTGACCATGTGCTGTCATGTCATTTTTACCACGGACTTAATGCATAAAGCAATATCCAAAAAATGGTGGAATTGCATTTCTTCAACATTTTCAATCTCCTGGAATTTCTTCCTGGTTTTCAACATGGATGGTAATGGAAATCAAGTCATTCAAATGAGCTGCTCATCCCACAAGTTAATAAAGTTACAGTTCTTTGAAAAAGTGGAGCGAAAAACAAAATCACAAAAAAAAGTGTCCTAGTCCTTTAAGGGTTGAGGGTGACCTCTCAACTACTTCTTACACGCTGCTGTTTCTGGTCTGCTGCCTCACTGCCAAACTTTATGCCTCCTCCAGCAGCTATATTTGCATCTCTGCACCATGCTGTACAACAATCCTTCCCCTGAATTTCATTGTCCTTAACTGCTGATCACACGTCTCCATTTATGGTGGCACTGCCTTCTATCTATATTGGTCCACTTGGACCTTCTAAAGCATGACAGATGGCAGTAAACTTAGTTAGCTTACAATTTGCTGCTTGTTGGGCAATGTGTGCAGAATTTTACAATTTACAGTTGAAGATTTTTATAAATGAGGAACAATTTATGTGGCACTGACTGTTTGGCACTATTATTTTGGGGTAACTATAGTTACAGGTTCATTATTTATTGTACAGTACTGTACAGTCATGGCCAAAAGTTTTGAGAATGACACAA
>VIAB01009971.1:36257-47354 GCA_009801035.1 Oophaga pumilio | reverse complement strand
CCCGGTACCGAGTATCCCACTGCCCTGGCGGGCGATCCATGAGCGTTCCCTTTAATTTTTTGAGCAGTATACTTTTCCTCTGATTGTTCTGCTCCCCGTTTTGGCTTACAAATACTGAGGTAAAATACTGAACGAATACTTGACGAGTGCACTTGGCTTAAAGGTTTTGCTCCTGTGACAAGTCTGGCCAGATATAGAAATTCTGCCTAATCTAGTCCAGTTTTAGGCCAGGCTCAGACTAGCATATTTTACATATGTGTGTTTTGTTTTTTTTTCCCCACAGGCTGTGAAAAGGGGCAGCATACGTTAGTCTTATCAGATAAGACTCACCCCTTAAACCATCTATTTTTTTTCCTGGATCCAGTGTAACTATTAACATTTTTTTTTTTTACTAGACTAAATACTTGCTAACCGTTGATGCTGCATCATTTTTAAGCCGAGTTTTCCCTGAAGACTTTCCAAAAACCAAAAAAAAAGAAAAAAATCCATTGTGGCATGTTTGCCACCGACTTTCTTTTTAAAATTCTATATTTAAACTAGCAACCGCCAGAATGAATGTCCGATCACTTCTTTTAGCCGTTTCACAGCTTTCAAAACTTGAAGCGTTTATAAGAAGTTACAAAAGACAGAACGTGTGCACAAGTCTTAGACAATGCTGTGAATTTTTCAGCTTTAAGTTTTTTTTTTTACCCCAGGCAGAACAGGCATCATGTGCACAAACCCCAACCAAGATTTTGAGCAAAATCAGCCCCTGAACCCCAATCATAAAATAACTTGTAGTTTCCATAGATCAGAAAGCGGCAATATTCGGCACAACACCCAGCACGCCCTGCATACACATTACATAATTAGCACATGAATATTTTTTTTCCTAGCAGTAATCTGTCATACATGCATTATGAACAGGAATAGCATGGTCGCCTACACTTTATTCCTATAAAACACAATAGAGGATCCATAAGAGTAATAATATGGTCAGCTCCTCGCCCCGTTCATCTATCAAGTGGCTGATGGAACCAAGATACAAAAAAATGCTACAGAGAACATTGATGCATAAAATAACCTAATACACCATAATTATAGAAGAAATACAAGCGTTCCCAGGGAAGACTTCTAGAAATGATTACCTGCAGCCGGCACTCCTCCAATACTGCGGCTTCTGTACTGCCGTACTATGACTTATTTAAGGAGTGTCAGGCTGGGCGGGTTACAGCCAGGTGTCACTCCACCTATCAGCAAGGTAAAGCTCAGAGCTGTTCTCTGCCCCATTTATATCTTTTATGGGTTGATAGCCTTTACCCTGAGATCCCTCGTGATTTCCTAGCAGAAATAATATATTCAGGGTTGGACTGGCCCATCAGAGAACCGGAGAATCCTCCGGTGGGCCCTGACTTCTCCTTCAGTAGAGTTCATAGTGCAAACCTTGCAGTTGCTATAGGGCTCTCCAGTGGGGGGGAAAGGTGGTCCCTCAGATTCAAATCCTCTGGTGGGCCCAATGTTCTTCAGTCTGACACTGAATATATTTATGCGTTCGTTTACTTGTACCCCGAAAATTCCCTAAACGGCACTCACCTGTCCTTTCAGGTTAACGCTGGAGTAAAGTTTCGGTCACAGGGTGTTAGTGAAAAGCTATTTTCTGCAAACAGAGGCAAAACAGCAGTATGGTAGCAGTGTGTGAATACACGCCATATAAGTCTTCCAATACTCATTAGGCCTCATTCAGACATCAGTTTTTCACGTACGTATTCTATTCGGGTTTTAATGTTCGCAGTCTACTACATCTGAGTGTCCGCCCCCAGTAGGCGAACATGCCCAAAAATGATGCAAGGCAGAGAGCACGTTTGCTCTGTCGACACCATTATAGTCTATGCCCCAGTTGCCGCATATATCCAAATCCCGTTTTACGTATGCATTTTAAAACGTCACTGCAGAGTTGAACGTGGACCGCCCGGATGCTTATTTTCTGGGGGAGGTCGGGAGGTAATTAAGCATATGATAAAATCACTGATGATAAAAACGTATACACTGACCAAACGATTGTGAAAATTTGTACTTTTTGCATGTGAGAAAAATTACGTATGTCTGAATGAAGTCTTAGGGCTCATACTCACATGCGAGAAACTCGGACGAGTCTCGCACGTCAATACCCGGCACTGCCGCCGGGACTCAGATCGGAGCGTTCAGCTACATGTATTTCTATGCAGCTGAACGCTCCAATCCGACTGCCGGGTATTGATGTGCGAGACTCGTCCGAGTTTCTCGCATGTGAGTATGAGCCCTTAGTGTAAAATTGATTAAACTGAAAATTTTAACTAAAAGAATGTCACTTATTGAAATATGGAGGAATATATCTTAAAGGTATACACCCATATTGTGTACTTATTGAAATATAACAACAAATTATTTTGCCGTCGTCGTCAGACCTGTTTTTTTTTCCAAAAGTTATTAGTCAGCAAATGATCTCAGGAAAACCACTTCATCTTTCACCCCTTTAACAGTTATTAGCTAAAATTTGTATTGCCGGTAAAATTTTGTCATTTTGTACAATAGTTTTAGAATATTGTGGCCAAAAAACTTGCATTGTGTGAACATGGCCTTTAAGAGGCAATATGATTTCAGTAAGCTTCATGTCTGGAGGTAATACAGGTACATCCTGTGTCTCTCTGTTCTCTATGCAGTTGTGTTGCAGGATGTTGCAATTCTCGTAGCCCTGTGACATCTGCTTTTCCTGAATTTGCACGCCTCTGCACAACCTCCAGTAGCTGCCTGTCAGCCACAAAGATATTTATGGCCTGAAGCAAGTTTTTTGATAATTTCTTGCCAGGAAGTTCCAGTCTTGTGACTTTATGACATTATTATGAATTTCCTAGTTTCCTCCGGCCTTATATTTGCTCTCAGCTGACACACATCCGATAGCCCGACTATAGTGATTGTCAGGGAGGGATTAGAGATAAGACAACTCATACCGTACCTCTCACCAATATGTCCGTGTAATAGTGAAACAAGGAAATTCCACACCAGTGAATTCTTGCCACTGGGTTAGAAATAATGGCATCCCTTCTGAGAGAAATATTTACTATGACCCAAACCCTTCTCGCCAACACAAAAAAGAGGGAGTATGGCTATATATTGGCCAATTTTCCCTAATCGTCCAGGAGGCTTCAGGAGAGAAAGCAAATCACCCGAGTTACACAGTTGCGAGAGATATGGAGAAAAGTATTGGACACGTCTTTATCAACAAATTCAGGTTTGTCATTCAGTCCAATCACCACAGGTGTATAACATCTGGTCCCCTGGTGTATAACATGCAGCTTCTTGGTGTATAACATTCGACTCCTCACACCCCGGTGTATAAGATCTTTCTCATTGCCCTCCGGTGTATATTATCCGTCATGTAGTCTCTCAGTGTATAACATCTGGCCCATAACCCCCTGGTGTATAACATCCGGCCCCATAGGTGTATAACATCCAGCCCCTCGTCCCCCATCCTGGTGTATACCATCCAGCCCCTTGCTCCCGATGTATAACATCCAGCCCCTCCCTTCCCTAGTGTTAAAAATCTGTTCCCTCCCCCAGTGTATAACATCCGCCTCTTTGCCCCAGGTGTATAACATCCAGTCCCTCTCCCCCTGGTGTATAAAATCGGGCCCCTTGTCCCCCAGTGTATAAAATCCGGCCCCTTGTCCCCCAGTGTATAAAATCCAGCCCCTCGGTGTATAACATCTGATCCCTCACTCCCATTGTATAACATCCAGCTCCTAACCCCCTGGTATATAACATCCGGCCCACTGGCGGACCAGACTGAAAAGGGCCCCTGTGCAAGAACAGTATATGGGTCCTTTGCAGCTCAAGAGCTCCTAAAAATGCAAAATTGCACCTGCTTTGGATGAGGAAATGGGCCCCCTTACCTCTTGGGCCCCTGTGCGACTTGGTTGCACCAAAGATTTGTCCGCCCCTGGGAAACAGAAGGAACTGCAATATCTCAGCCAGTCCAAACCTCCTCTGGCATTAACCCTACTCGACATGGACATGTTCTGTTTTAGTGCTTACATTTTTCCTTCCCTTCCTCCACGAGCCATAACTTTTGTTTTTTTGCCACATAGCTGTATAATTGCTGTATATTTTTTTTTGTGGAGCGAGTTGTTCTTTTGAGCCACTCCATTCATTTTTTCATGTGATGTACTACAAATTGGGAAAAAAATTCCAACTGGGTTGAAAGTGCAAAAAACCCCTCAATTGAGCAATTGTTTTTTTTTTGCTTTTTTTACAACTTTCATTATACGGTAAAAATTCCCTGGCAGTATGATTACACAGATACCAAACACGTATTGTTTGTTTTTATTTAAGTGACAAAAAATAAAATCATGAAAAAAAAATTTGCTTGTGTCGCCGTTTTCCAAGACCTCTAACGTTTTCAATTTTCGGTAAATGGTTCTTTATGATGCTTGTTTTTTGCTCTCTGAGTTGACATTTTTATTGCTAGATGCGATGTTTTGATCATCCCTTATTGCGTTTTTGTTAGGTGTTGCAGCAGGAAAAAAAAACAAAATTCCGGCATTTTTATTTCTTGCTCATTACACCTTTTACAGATTTGGTCAATTAATGTTGTATTTTGATAGATCTGATTTTTACGGACTTAGTGATACCAAATATGTGTATTATTTTTGATTTTTTACTTTTAATGGGAAAAGGGGGGGTGAGTCAAACTTTTAGATTCCTTTTTATTCTTCATAATTTTTAAAACTTTTTTTTTACTTTTTACTTTATTTTGTAGTCCCCTTACGATATTGATCTAAAACTCAAATACACAGATTACCAAAATTAAAAGCTTGGACAAAGTCACCAGTCCACCCTGATATTTATTAAAAAAATGACTACAATTTAGGAAGTTTTTCCTTATCAAATACGGAAACAAGCTTAAAGGGGTTGTTCCATGGAAAAAGTGCATTTTAACTACCGGTAATAGATCTTAGAATATAATATTGGAAAAATATAATATATTATGTAAGAGCAGTAAAAAGCATATGACCTAATGTAAATATGTAATAACAAGGGATAAAAAACCTTGAATAATACAGATATTAAAGTATTATGCCCCCCAAGCACAGTATGATACCCCCACAGTGAATTCCTCCACAGTGCCCTCCACACACACTGTATGATAACCCCCCAACACAGTATTATTCCTCTACTGTAACACCCACACAATCCTCCATACAGTTTAATTGGCCCCACATAGTCCTCCATACAGAATAATGGCCCCGCATAGTCTTCCATACAGTATAATTCCCCCCCCCATGGTCCTTCATACAGTATAACAGGGCCCTGCATTGCCTTGCATAAAGCATAATGGCCCCACATAGTGTTCCATACAGTATAAGGGGCTACACATAGTTCTCCATACAGTATAATGGCCCCTCATAGTGCTTCATACAGCATAAGGGCCCCTGCATAGTGCTCCATACAGTATAATGGGCCCCTTCCATACAGTATAATGGGCACACATAGTGCTCCATACAGTATAACAGGGCCCTACATTGCCTTCCCTACAGTATAATGCGCCCCAGACAGTGCTCCATACGGTGTAATGGTCACACACAGTGCTGCATACAGTATAATGGGCCCAAATAACGCTCTATACAATATAATGGCTCTAAATATGGATGCATACAGTATGATGGCTATAACTCAAATGTCCACTTAACGTTAGTGGCATTTCAAAGACATAAACAAAACACCCAGGCCACAAGGTAACTACGGTAGCCCAAGAAAGGAAGAGAACCATGGTTAAAGGATAAATCAATCTTCATTAGAATAAATTTAATATAAATAAAATAGAAAAAATAATATGAAGAAACAAAGTACTTAGCATATGGGACGCCACTGCGCCCTGACCGATTCAACTACTACCTAATAATAATAGAATGGTATACTATGACTCTCTACTGTAAAAGTATAGAAATGAGAGAATAGAATTCTAGCAGTACATACTGACACCCATAATACGGTGGACTGCAAATGTAATAAAAAAGGATAACAATCTATATAGATCAATTCCAAGAACTCCTCATATGACCCAATACATTAATCTGTGATATAAAATCTTTACCAAAAAAGTTGGAGCATGAGGGAATAGAATTCTAATAGTGCATACTGACACCCATGCATGGTAAAATGAAGACTAAGGGCATTCAGGCTGAAACTATTAATCATAAAGCTCCCACCTAGGGACCTAGATACATAGTTCAGTATTAGTCTTGATACAGTCAATTGCATTGGACAATCATATTAAGTAAAGATTGCTAAGTAATGACAGACAAAATTATTGTCCAGAGTGGGTTGATTGAAAAAACACATAGATGTTTAACAATAAATGCACGATGTAGGAGTGGTCAGGACTGTTCAACGCTGCGTCCACACACCCCCATACAGCATAATGGCCTCACATGGTGCTCCATATAGTATAACAGGCCACACATAGTTCTCCATATAGTATAATGGCTCCTCATAGTGCTTCATACAGCATAAGCCCCCAAATAGTGCTCCATGCAATATAATAGGTCCTGCATAGTGCTCCATACAGTATAATGGGCCCCTTACATACAGTATAATGTGCCCCACATTATCCTCCATACAGTATAATGGGCTCCACATAGTGCTCTATACAGTATAATGGGGCCCTGCATTACCTTCCATACAGTATATTGCGCCTCACATAGGGCACCATACAGTATAATGGCCACACATAGTTCTCCATATAGTATAATGGCCCCTCATAGTGCTTCATACAGCAGAAGCCCCCAAATAGTGCTCCATGCAATAGGTCCTGCATAGTGCTCCATAAAGTATAATGGGCCCCTTACATACAGTATAATGGTCCCACAGAGTGCTCCATACAGTATAGCATGGCCCTGCATTGCCTTACCTACAGTATAATAGTGCTCCATACAGTAGTGATAGTGCTCCATACAGTATAAATGGTTCCACACAGTGCTGCATACTGTATAACGGGCCCACATAGTGCTCTGTACAGTATAATGACCCTACATATGGATGCATACAGCATAATGGGCATTGCATAGTCCTCCAAACAGTATAACGGGGCCCTGCATTGCCTTCACTACAGTATAATGCACCCCACATTTTCCTCCATACAGTATAATGGGCTCCACATAGTGCTCTATACAGTATAATGGGGCCCTGCATTACCTTTCATACAGTATATTGCGCCTCACATAGGGCACCATACAGTATAATGGCCCCATATAGTGCTCCATACAGTATAATGGCCCCACATAGTGCATCATCCAGTATAATGACACCACATAGTGTTCCATTCAGCATAGTGGTCCCCACATAGTGCTACATACAGTACAAGGGCCCCACATAGTGCTCCATAAAGTATAATGGGCCCCCTCCATACAGCGTAATGGCCCCACACAGTGTTCCATACAGTATAATGGCCCCACATACTACTCCATACAGTATAATGGCCCTACATAGTACTCTATGTATCATAATGGCCCCCACATAGTGCTCCATACAGTATTATGGGCCCCACATTGTGCTCCACACATTATAATGGGCCCCCTCCATACAGCGTAATGGCCCCACATAGTGATGCATTCGATATAATGTGCCCCGCATAGAGCACAAAGAAGCGTGCTGGCCCCCATATAGTGCTCCATACTGAATAATAGTCCAACATTAATAAAATAATAAATACTCACCTTTCCTTCTTTCCAACTGCTCCTGTCTCTGAAACGCATCTTCTGATCCTCGGCACTGCTCGGCACAGCAGGCGCATTGTAATGACGTCATCATGCTCATTGTCATATGCAGAGGGAGAATGAAAGGAGAGGGAGCATCAGCTGACGCTTCCTCCTCCATCATTGCTCTCAACTGTATCGGCATCCAGGATGTTGATACAGTAGAAGGTGGAATGCCAGGCGGGCGGCCAGACTTGTGCCTTAGAGGAATGGAACCTGTGATCGCTTATACTACACAGCATGTACTTCTCTAATGCTGTGTTTAGAAAAAAACTCATGGTCTCCTATGAATGCCAACCACAGGATAGGGTCATGGGTCATGACGGAAACGGGGTCTTCAGAAGACCGCCAGCTGTCATGACAACTCATCGGTGCCCCAAAATTGCGTTGCGCATGGACCGATGGGCGGTTAGAACAGGACACCCCCTGGGCTGTGTGCTGTGAATGCCACTGTCGCAGATTGACAGTGGCATGTAACAGGCTAGCAGCTTTGTATGGTTCTGCACTCCGATTGTGACTTTAAGGGTATGTGCACACCTTGAGAATTTGCTGCGGATCCGCTGCAGATTTCCTAGTAATTTACAGTACAATGTAAATCTATGGGAAAAAAAACTGCTGTGCACATGCTGCGGAAAAATCAGCGCGGAAACGAAGCGGTTTATTTTCAGCAGCATGTCAATTCTTTGTGCGGATTTCGCAGCTTTTTTACACCCATTCCATGATAGGAATCCGCAGGTGTAAAAATGCATGCAAAATCCGCAGGAAAAACGTGCTGATTTTGACCTGCGGATTCTGCCAAAAATCTCAGATTCCGCGCAGAAAATTCCGCACACGAATCTGCACGTGTGCACATACCCTTAAAGGCAGATGATGGCTAAATAACACAAAAAGTTTCTTAGCTCGCATCAAAGTATTGAAGCCAGCATATGGCGTACAAGTATGTCATAGGTCAGTAAGAGGTTAACACCAGCACGGAAATTGTGCTCTGCCAGGAGCAACCTAAAATATGGATGCTACATACACCCACTGTATGTGAAAAAGACACCGTATGCTAGCATACACATATCCACACTGCATGTTACACACACATATGTATACACAGAGCACATACACACTCATATGTATACAGAGTACATACATATACCTACATACACAGTGCAGATATATACAGATACATGTATACAGAGCATCTACATACATATACATGCATACATGGAGCAAATACATACAGATACAGGTATACGTGGAGCTCCTACACACAGATACATGCACATATGTGAGGAGCTTTATACAGACTGTAAGGCGGCGGTGTTCACACCGTGCAGTAACTGAGGCAGTGACCCAAGCAAGTCCAAATTAAACAGCTTTTATTCAGCAACTCACGGGTTAAACAACAAAGTCCTCCGGTACGCAGCCGGGGTAACATCAGTCCATAAACAATGGTTGCCGGGGACAACGGCCGCGCCGGGCCGAACAGAGCCTGACAGGTGCAGAGCCGTCCCAGGCGTGGGTTCAGCTACACACAATCCTGTGGAGCTTTCCTGCTATGCTCCTAGCAGGGTCCAAACATAGAACAACACTAATCCTTAGTGCAGGAGTTTTAAAGACCTGTGGCAAAAGCCACTGGAAAACCCGGGTTGGAGGGAGGAGGCCGCCCCACTGCCTCCTGTGACCTCCTCCAAGAAATGAAGGCCCTGCTGGATTTTACTTAATCTGCCTTAGCCAGGTAGTCTGACTAGGTCATTGCTCACCTTCATTCCTGCATTGCAGCCGCAGCTGTGTGTGTGACTGCAATGCACTCCAATGGCTTTAATAGGTCTCTGTACACATTCTGGGGGAAATATAACGTCCCTCGTAAACGATCCCGGTCACTGCCTCACAAGACATATATTTATACACCGAGCACCTACATACAGAGACATGCACACATAGAGCACATACATACACAGATCACATACTTAAAGAGATGCTGAGCCGGCTGTCAGTCAATATCGGAGGCGCAGTTACAGCCGCCAATCACTATATACAGAACAGTGACTGAACCCGAGCCAGCGTCGGCCTTGAGACTGAAACCCAAACGCTGCCGGGAGGAATAAAGTTAATTTCCTCCCGGCAGTGGGGCTCTAAATGGAGGTGCCTGCCAGGTTCAGAAAGCAATTAACCTGCAGATTACCCTCATATCTGCAGGTTAATAGCTTTTTTTATGTGACAGGTTCCCTTTAACAGAACACAAGATTTAAGTCACATCCCCTGGCATGATAGAGTGAGATTAGCTGCCTTGTCCTTGTTAAAACTTTCTCCTGAGCTAGTGAGAAGATCACTGAAATGATGTAAGCAAGTCATTTTGTACCAGGGCTGAAAAACAGTTGAAACTAGGTTTTGGTGATTGTTAATTTTCATGGCAATTTTTTAAAATTAATCTGATCACTTTTCACAACAATCTAGAGTTAATTAAGTTAATAATTTTGATATTTAAAGGGAATCTGTCACCAGTTTTTTGCTATCCCTTCTGAGACTAGCACGCTGTTATTGCAGAGACCCTGATCACAGTCAGTTTTATCTGCTGCAGATCTAGCATTTCTCTGAATGCTGAGCTCTGTATATCCCCACCCACACCACTGATTTGCAGCTTTCTGTGTACACTGTGCATAGACAGAAAGCTGTCAATCAGTGGTGTGTGCTGGATTATACAGAGCTCATTAATATGGAGGACTAAAAGGCAGACAGTTTACCAGCCCTCTATTGATGATCTCCTGCTGATAAAACTATGATTTTGTCTAAACAATAGCAAGAAATCTATTAAGTGACACATCGCTGGAATCAGGGTCTTTTGTCTCTACATTATGCAGCTGTCAAATTAGTTGGCAAAAACCTGATGACAGATTCCCTCACTGCCATCTTGGTCCTCTTGTGAAGTTCATCATGTGATCATAATCCTCACTATATACTCTAATACTCTTTAGGTGTAGAATCCGCCTGGCTTTCCTCTCCAAGAGATGCTTCCTCTAATTGCCCCTTCTTACAGGAAATTTAAGGGGAATGTGGCGCCCTGAGGGTCCAGTCGCCACAGAGATGTTGCATCGCACCCAGCGGTGTGACACCTGACTCTCAGGTAAGGAGGAAACACCCCATTGACTCCACCCACTGCATTCAACAGTACACTATGCCAGCTGAGTGTAGGCGGACCCAATGGGATGGTCTAGCTCAGGCTGGTTAGAACAGGGTGTAGCTAGTTAGATGGGAGGGGTTGAGCAGCCTGATGCTGCACGTGAGATAGAGTTGTGAGTCGGAGACAGGCAGCCAGCCTGGGTACTGGCTTGGCCTGCAG
>VIAB01009970.1:30922-53119 GCA_009801035.1 Oophaga pumilio | reverse complement strand
TTTTTCACAAATAAATGCAAAAATGATTGACCTAAATTTACCACGAACATGAAGCTCAATATGTAACAAAAAAACAATCTCAGAATCGCTAGTTATTACCTCATAAAGGGACACTGGTCAGAATTGCAAAAATTGGCCAGGTCTTTAAGGTCAAAATAGGCTGGTTCTTGAAGGGGTTAAGGGCATGAAAATTCAAAGTTGAAAAATTGCGAAATTTTCGCCAAATTTCAGTTTTTTCATAAATAAACGCGAGTTATGTCAAAGAAAGTTTACCACTAACATGAAGTACAATATGTCACGAGAAAACAATGTCAGAATCACCAGAAGCATTCCAGAGTTACAACCTCATAAAGGGACAGTGGTCAGAATTGTAAAAATTGGCCTGGTCATTAACGTGCTAGCCACCCTTGGGGGTAAAGGGGTTAAAGGGGTCTAAATACTTTCCATACCCACTGTATATACATCCTTTATCCTGGTATATGCAGTTGTGCTCAAAAGTTTACACACCCTGGCAGACTTTTTCCCTTCTTGGCCTTTTTTTCAGAGAATATGAATGATAATACCAAAACTTTTTCTCCAATCAAGGTTAGTGGTTGGGTGAAGCCATTTATTGTCAAACTACTGTGCTTTCTCTTTTTAAATCATAATGACAACCCAAAATATCCAAATGACCCTGATAAAAAGTTTACATACCCTGCTGATTTTGGCCTGATAACATTCATAGAAGTTGACACAAATGGGTTTGAATGGCTAATAAAGGTAACGTGTGACCTGTTTGCTTGTAATCAGTGTGTGTGCATAAAAGCTGAGTGAGTTTCTGGGATTCAGACAGACTCTTGCATCTTTCATCCAGCCACTGACATTTCTGGATTGTGAATCATGGGGAAAGCAAAAGAATTGTCAATGGATCTACAGGAAAAGGTAGCTGAACTGTATAAAACAGGAAAGGGATGCAAAAAGATATCTAAGGAATTGATTATGCCAGTCAGCAGCGTTCAAACTGTGATTAACAAATGGAAAATCAGGGACTCTGTAAAAGCAAAAGCATTGTCAGGTAGACCAACAAAAATTTTGTCCACAACTGCTGGGAAAATTGTTCAGGATGCAAAGAAAAACCCACAAATAACATCAGCTGAAATACTGGACTCTGAAAACTAGCGGTGTGGCTGTTTCAAGATGCACAATAAGGAGGCACTTGAAGAAAAATGGGATGCATGGTCGAGTCGCCAGAAGAAAGCCATTACTGCGCAAATTCAACAAAGTATCCTACATTACACAAAACAGTACATAGACAAGCCTCAAAACTTCTGGAACAAGGTAATTTGGAGTGATGAGACCAAAATTGAACTTTTTGGCCACAACCATAAACGTTACATTTGGAGAGAGGTCAACAAGGCCTATGATGAAAGGAACACCATTCCTACTGTAAAGCACGGAGGTGGATTGCTGATGTTTTGGGAATGTGTGAGCTACAAAGCTTGGTCAAAGTTGAAGAAAAGATGAATGCAGCACGTTATCTGCAAATACTGGAGGCAAATTTTCAATCTTCAGCCCAGAAGCTGCGCATGGGATGTACTTGGACGTTCCAACATGAGAACGATCCAAAACCCAAAGCCAAGTCGACCTGTCATTGACAACAGCTGTACAAACTGAAGTTTCTGGAATGACCATCTCAGTCTACTGACCTCAATATCACTGAGCGACTCTGGGGAGATTTCAAGCGCAAAGTTCATGCTAGACAGTCCAGGAATTTACAGGAACTGGAGGCTTTTTGCCTAGAAGAGTGGGCAGCTTTACCATCTGAGAAAATATAGAACCTCATCCACAACAACCACAAAAGACTTCAAGCTGTCATTCATGTTAGAGGGGGCAATACATGGTATTAAGAAATAGGGTATGTAAACGTTTGTTTAGGGTCATTTTGATGTTTTGGGTTTTCATTATGACTTAAAAAAAGAAAACACAGTAGTTTGACAATAAATGGCTTCACCCTGCCACTAACCAGGAGTGGAGAAAAAGCTTTGGTGTTATCATTCATATTCTCTGAAAAAAGGCCAAGAAAGCAAAAATTTTGGCTGGGTATGTAAATTTTTGAGCACAATTGTATGCGCCGTCTATCCTGGTATATATGCGCCCTCCATCCTGGTATTTATGTCACTTATTTAGGCCCCTTCCTGGTATATATATCCCCCATCCTGGTATATGTCCCCTGTTCTGTTGCTGTTCTTTAATGTATAGAAAAGAAAAACTATTATACTCCCCAGTGGCGTACATTGAAGTCATGGGGCTCCATAGCAGAAGTGTAATACACCCCCCCTGTAGAGCTCCATATAGTATAATGCATCCCATAGTCCTCCATATAATATACTGCACAGTCCATAGTCATCCATATAGTATAATGCATCTCATAGTCGTCCATACAGTATAATACACAGCTCATAGTCCATTCATAACGAATAATGCATGCCCTTAGTCACCCATAAAGTATAATGCACCCCATTGTCATCCATAAAGTATAATACACAGCCCATAGTCATCCATAACGTATAATGCACTGCACCCTACAGTCATCCATAAAGCATAATGTACTGCACCCCATATTAATTCATAAAGTATAATGCACCGCCCATAGTCATCCATAAAGTATAATGCACTCCATAGTCATTCATAAAGTATAATGCACAGCCCATAGTCATCCATAAAGTGTAATGCACCGCACAGGCATCCAAAAAGTATAGTGCACCCCATTGTCATCCATAAAGTATAACGCACAGCCCATAGTCAGCTATCAAATATAATGCACTGCACCCTATATTCATCCATAAAGTATAATGCATCCCTATAGTAATTAATAAAGTACATTGCACTGCACCCCATAATCATCCATAAAGTATAATACACTGCTCCCCATAGTTATCAATGTACTAGTATGGCCACTGATTTGAATTAAATAAATATTCTCCTTACCTTCGCTCCCACACTGCGTGCATCCTCTTGTGAAGCTGGCAGCTGACTTTGGCGCGCAACGGGAGTGTATAACGTCACTGCCATGTGCCCCATTGGCAGCTGCTGGCCTCTGATTGGCCGGCAGCGAATACTGTCTCTCACAGGCCCGATGTGTCTGTGTGCTACAGTTCACTACAACTGGATGTGCATCCGAGGATGGGCATGCAGCTGGGGTTTCTGCTGGCGTCAGCAAGCTCCTGACCCGCAGGGTCTCCAACCAAAGTTGTTATGCCCCTGCCCCTCACTGGAACTAAGAAGCCTAGATCAACTCCTGAAAATCAACCCCATAGCATCATGCCTCTTCCACCGAACTGTAATGTTGGCACAAAGAAGTCAAACTGGTAACGTTCTTCTGTTAATGACCAAACCCAGATTCATACTTTCTTAGTTCCAGCTAGAGAAATTTGATTCAAACGTTTCCGCTGCTCCAGAAGTTCAGTGAAAATATACCTTACACCACTCCATCCGATGCTTGGCATTTTGCTTTGAGATGTAATGCTTACTGGTTCCTCAGTCATGGAAACCCATATCATGAAGCTCCGGTGCACAGTTTTTGATCTGATGTTAATGCCAGATAAGGTTTGGAATTCTGCAATTATTGTGTCAGCAGAATGTTGACAAGTGTTGACATTTTTATGCACTCAGCGCCTTAGGACTCTGTGACTGTAACTTTACGTGGAGTTGCTATAGTTCCTAAATGCTTTAACTTGTCATTGAGATACCACACACAGTTGGTTGTAGAATATTTAGGATGAAAGAAGTTTCACAAACTAACTTACGCTGTGGCTGTAAATGCTTTGCCACACCACCTGCTTCTGCCTGCAAAGATTGGTCCGGTCTCTTAAGCTTTCCCCCGGACAACAGAGGAGTCAGCCCAGAAAGTTCAGGACCCGGCACAAAACAGGTACCCGCGGCACGGTCCTACTTCTTACAACTTCACAAATTTTAGTAAGGATAGACTATATTTATAAGTACTTCATTTTATACACCTATGGCAATAGGAATGAATGCCTCAGCTCATATGACAAGTCCATAAAGGTATGATTGTGTGAATTTGATGTGGAAGAACTTGACTGACTACAGAAAGCTTGACTTCGACACCATTAAACAATTTTAGAATGGATTACAATGGAGATTTTGATGAAGTTCTCTCATCCTACATCAGCGCCTGACCTTACAAATGCTCTTCTGGATGTATGGGCTAAAATTCCATTAGACAAACAGATATATTCCAAAATCTTGAAGAAAACCATCTCAAAAGAGTTGATGTTGAAGCAAAGAGAGTAGGAGCCAACGGCTGTCAAATCATACCCCCTCCTGGCGCTGGCGCTGGATGTCCTCTCTCCATGTCCTGGTCCTGAACTGGTTCAAAAATAGTTTTTTTTCCAGAAACAATGCCACTCTTGTTAATGAACGATATGTGATGTTAAATTCATGAAGGCTTAATAACGAAGCTAGAGAAGAATGTGCTATAATCAAAGCCCTCTGCTGTTTTCAAAAAGCTTGAGGGACACCATAGTCACGATTCATGAAGACCGTTGTTGTCTATGCTGATTTTGATGAGGGGATGTGCTGGAGTCAGGCATACCAGATTCATTAAGAGGTGCACATCAGAAAAATGACGTGTGATTTCATGTGCTTTGTTACAAGTCTTACTCCAGTCAGGCTTAAGCCCGGGTCTCACATAGCGATACACCAGTGATCCCGACAACGATCAGGATCGCTGGTGTGTAGCTACATGATCGCTGCTGAGCTGCCAAACAAGCAGCTCAGGCAGCCATCAGCACAGCGACACTGCGGGTAACATCGCTTAGTTACCCGCAGTGTACGTTGGATACCAGCGCCCTGATGCAGGGAGCTGGTAACCAAGGTACACGTCGGGTTTCCAGGCGCTGCGCGGTGCCTGGAAACCCGCTGTGTACCTTGGTTACCAGCGGATCGCTGGTCTCCCGCTGGCCATCACACATCGATGCGTGTGACAGGCGGGAGACCAGCGATCAAAAAAATATCCAGGACATTCAGCGATGATCAGCGATACCCAGCAGGGGGGCTGATCGTCGCTGAATGTCACACAGCGATATCGCAGGGGAGATCGCTGTTGCGTCACAAAACTAGTGACTCAGCAGCGATCTCGCTAGCGAGATCGCTGTGTGAGACGGGGGCTTTAGGCTCTTCTTAGTATTGATTTTGTTATCTCCCTAAATGTCTTCTAAATCTCTGTCCTCAACTTTTAATTTGATTTCTCATAATGTTCAGGGATTTAGGTTACCCAAAAATGCAAGAAAACTTTCCAGTTTTACAAGTCAGTAAATGATGGCATCCTATGTTTGCAGGAAACCAGATTCACTACTTTCTTGAGTCCCAGATTTTTAGTTTGCATTTCCCTTAAATCTACTGGGCAAACTTAACTGAGAAAAGTAGAGGTGTCTACACAGCCCTAGGAAGAATCTATCTAAATGAACACTGGAAATAGTGGACTTGATGGACAGTTATCTCCTCTTACAGGGAAGGTTGTTTGATGTTGAATTGATGATAGTCTCATGCTATGCTCCCAAGTAATATCAAACTTATTTGTTTCTCTTATCTTCTCAAAGTCAATTGCTTGCTTCAAAGAGGATTCCTACTATTAGCTGGGTATTCACGCTTAGTTTTAGACCCTACTATAGATAGAACGACTTCATCACCTTTTAAGTATGTGCACATAATGTTTTTTTCAGGCGTATTACACCTTGTACCCACCTGGAAAAGCATTTAAAAAAGGCAAAAAAAATGAACATATGCACAGCAATGTCAGAACAATTTGCTGTGCATATGTTACTTCTTTTGTAACTTCTTTTAACTGCTTCAGGCTTCGAAAGTTGTGAAGTAGCTAAAAGAAATGACTAGTCCATTCTTCTACCAAATACCCCTTGGAAGCTGCCACTATCTTAAATGTGAAACAATTATAAAAAAAAGCAGCAAAAGCAATGCAAAAAACGTAAAGGTAGACGTTTTAGGGAAAACACCACCAGCATTTTCTGAAACATCTTTGGCTTCAAAAACAATGCCGATATGCTGGCATCTAAAAGATGCTGTGTGCACATACACTTACTTTCATTCAGTCATGCATCGCTCACTTATTTTCTCCTCAATAAAGTCCTTCGACCTTTCCAACTGTTGTACAGAACTGCATCATATGACAAAAGACTTCACTGTGTATTCCAGTCCCTAACCCTCTTTCAGTCGGATAGATCACACATTCACATCAGTTCATCTTTTTCCGCAAATTAAGTCACCTACCATCCTAACTATCCCTTGGTCAGACCATAGTCACATACCAGTCTTATGTTCAGCCATAATTGCAGCTCCTCAATCTTTCACATGGCACCATAGAAAATCGGTCAGTAGGACAAACCCTCAAAGCCATCTATATGGGAATGCAGTTCCTAGAAGTTTAAAAAAATGATTCTTTGATATCTACTATCTGATGTCTTCAACAGAAATTCACATTTTCTTATTTTGAAAATGAACTGTTAAGATCTATGGGCCGGATACAGATCTCCCTGAGAATCTGCCTCCAGAGCTGATTTTAAAGGGGGGCAATTATACTTGTGAACCAAGTAACAACTGACACTTTACTCTCATAATCACACACAGCTCTGAAGTTAGATCAGAACTAACACAGTCCAGCAGAGATAGCACAGGAAAGTACAACTGAACTTTGTCTCATTACAAACACATTTGCAGTTGCAGTTGTACTTTCATAGTGCTGACAGCTCTGTTGTACTGCTCCTCCTTCCGACATTGGCTGCTTGTGAGATGGAATCTGAAGCACTGTGAGAGAACAGCTGCTTATGAAAATCTTATGAAGGCCGACATAACGTTATTGAAAGTCCAAGTAGCTATTAAATTCCTATAATCTTCCAAATCCCCGGCCCTGATAATTTCTCAGCTCTCTTTAGCACAAAGAAAAAAATCACTACACTTTCTGGTCTACATCTTGTCTCTCTTTTTAACATCCATAAGGCTGATTTCACTCTGCACTCAACCTCTACACTTATTTCACTTGTGAATATTAATATTAAGTTCCTAGTCATTAGACTGAACTCATTCTTAACTCTCCAATACAAAGATCAAATGGGATTCATCATCATACAGTGCCAGGCTAGAGTTAACTCCTTCACCCCCGGGCAATATATTGTTTCTCATTTTCGTTTTTTCCTCCTCTTCGTCCGAGAGCCATAACTTTTTCTATTTTTCCGTCAATATGGCCGTATGAGGGCTTGTTTTTTGCAGGAAAGAGTTGTACTCTTGAATGACACTATTGAATTGTCATATAGTGTACTGGAAAATGAAAAAAAAAATCCAAGTGCGGTGAAGTTGCAAAAAAAGTGCAATTCCACAATTGATTTTTTATTTTTTTTATTTACCATGTTTCGTATATGGTAAAACTTATCTGGTAATATGATTCTCCAGGTCGATATGAGTATGCAGAGGCCAAACATGTATAATTTAGTATTTATTTAAGAGGTGAAAAAAAATTCTGAAATTTGTATGAAAAAAGTTTTTGTGTTTGTTGCCATTTTATGAGACCCATAACGTTCTAATTTTTCATGATCTAGTGCTGAATAATGACTTATTTTTTGCAGCTTGAGCTGATATTTTTATTGCTACTATTTTGGCATAGATACAATGTTTATTGCATTTTATTGCAATGTTGTGGCGACCACAAAAACTTAATTCTGGCGTTTTGATTTTTTTCTCGTTACGCTGTTTACCGATCGGATTAATTTACTTTATATTTTGATAAATAGGATATTTCTGAATGCAGCAATACCAAATATATGTATTTTGTCTAAATTGTTTTATTTTTAATTGGGAAAAAGGGGGTAATTTGAACTTTTGTAGTTTTTAAACTTTTTTTTTCACTTTTTTACTTTATTTAATAGTCTCCTTAGGAAAGTTGAAGCAGGGATCATCCGATCTCCTGTGCTATGTTTAGAAAAAATCACGATCTCCTATGAACGTCGACCACGAGGCGGCATTCACAGGAGATTCCCAATGACAGACACGAGGGTCTTCTGCAGACTTCCGGCTGTCATGGCAACCCATCGGCGCCCCGTGATCATGTGACAGGAGTGCTGATGGGCAGGACTTGTGACACGCTTCCGGCCAGCGTGTGTTAAATGCCGCTGGTAACTTGGTAACCACCGTGGGTGGATCTCGTGTCCACTCAGAGCTGTTAGAGGCACTTTATGGCTGATTAAATCAGCCATGAAGTGCAGGGAAGGATGTAGGCTCAGTGCTGGAGCCCACATCAAAGGCAGGGACACGACCGATGACATATATATGTCATCGGTCGTGAAGGGGTTAATATCTGTAGAGTTGTCCACTTGGCTTTCTCTCAATGCTTGTAAAGCTTTTAATTCTAAATGAACCCTAGTGTAGTAAAGAGAGCACCTGCCAGGCCGGGGGGGTTAATCGGTACCGGGCCGGTTCTTAAGGGGATGTGTCATGGCAACAGTGACCCGGTCCGTGGCCCTGGGCGTCCAATGAAAATGTTGAATAAAGTTTATAGGAGATGATTTAAAAGGGAATTAGTTTGTGACACCACCTGTGGTATTCGGCAAATGAGATGTTAGCCGACGATGCAGATTCAGTCCACTGGGGCAGTTGTTGATGTATCAGAGTTGGTTCAGCTCTCCACAGGCAGATCTATTCCCCAGGGCAGTGAAAGTGTAAAATGATGATGATGATTGTTGTAGTGCAGGGCTGAGGCAACACAATAAATAAACAGGAGGACACAGCAGTGTGCAGTCTTCACAAGTTTTACTCACAGTTCTGATGTTACAATCCCCAGCCGGGGTGCTGTGTCCACAGGGTCTGTGGTCCAGTCAGCTCTCTGGTAGCTTGGGGTGCACGTTGCCAGGGCTCCCTTACAAGTTCCTTTCCTGGCTGTCTCACTACGCTGGCTACCGCCTCTCCTGCTCTGCGACTTCACACACAGTGTCCTGAGCCTGTAGACTCGGATCTTGTCGGGCGACATTGGTCAGACCCCTGGATCCTATATGTCTGTCTTTTCAGCAAATGTATTGGATGTGGCTGCAGCACATGCAGATACTGCAGCCTCCGCTTTTCTAGCTGAGCCCTTAGTTTCTCCACTAGTTTTGGTGCCTGTTCCCGTAACTGCAACCTGGCCCCTCCACTGATCATGCCTGTGGGTGCGGGCCCCATAGATAAATCTCTCATTATCCGTGCCCCTGAGACCTCTTCTTCCTCTCCTCTTCAGGAGCCTCTCTCTCTCTGTAGTCTTTCCTTCAGGAGCTACTCTCTCTGCTCCTCCTCTCCCTCCAGCAGACTCTTTCCAGACCCTTCTCAGACCACTGTCACACTCTCTGACTCCTCCTGCCTTTCTACCTTCTCCACCCACTCCCCAACACCCTTTCCTACCCAGCTTGGGTAAGGGTACACCCAGATGCCCTGACTAAACTGGTGTGTGTTGGGTGCGAGTGTTAGAGTCCTGGGTAGTGCCCCCTCCTTACCTGAGAGTGGGATACCACACCTCTAGATGAGGTGCTGTACCTCTGTGGCGACTGGACCCCAGGGGCGCCACAAGTACGCAGGATATATATGTTTACCATTCCCCATAAAAGATAGTAATGTGGCAGGGCTGACCCCTTTCTCCCCTTCCATTGATCCACTCGTAGCAGACATAAAATTCCATTTGCCCATCAGAGGGAATGAGGTAGCTGGTGTGTCCTATAAATAATGTTGACTCACTGACGACATTTTGCTAACACTTACACAGCCCCTTACCACTGTCCCTAATCTCTATTTTGTCAATGTCTGTGTTTTGACTATTAATAATTTGAAATCATATGCCTTCAATGTTTACATACTTGAGCAGGACATTTCTTCCCTACAGTCTACCTTTCCCTTTTCTATCTATGGTCTATCACCCATCCAGATTACTTAGGGGTTTGTATAACCCCCTTGTATAAGAACCTTTTTACAGCTAACTACCCACCGTGACTTCACTCCACTTCCAACCTTATGTCTAGTTGGTCCCCATTAACCACTTCTTGGCTAGGCAAAATCAATGATGTTGAAATGACTGCTCTCCCAAAGCATCTCTACCTTTTATGTATCTTGCCCGTTTCTGTCACCACATACTTTTTATGTCTACTACAAAAGCATCTCACCCCAATATCAGAAAGGTTGGATGCCCCCCTATCACCCTCCACACCCTGGCATCCCACATATGATCATCAGACAACTGCCATAGCACCACTTTCTACACTATATTCAGCAGATGAAAATTCCTAACATTTCCCCTCTGCCTATTAATTCCCTACTATGAATTCCCATGTTTAGATCTTTAGACCTTTTGCATTGAGCCCTGTGATGTTCCACTCGCTTAATGTTTGGTATGTAGTTAAAGTATTGGCGAAACTTGTATCTCCTCATCTTCCACTTCAATATTTATGGTATAATAGGGCCTTCACTCTCTGTGAAGATGAATATATGTCTTTCCAGTGGTGGCAGTCGAGTGACTTTGAGAAAGTTCATCAGTTCTCCTTGTCTATTTTGAAGTTCTGAAAGAGAAATACTCAAATATCTTATATATTTACAAATAAACATTGGTTGACAAGCCATCTGCCAGGTTTCAACCCTCTATTAACATCACACATGTATGGAGATGTGAGGTTGAATTTGTGAATATGTTGAGCCCAGCTGTGCCTGGAATCTTACTTCTCAGAGGGATGCACTAAAGGTAACACCCACAAGAGACCTGATATTCATTCACACATCTTCACCAATCCCTAGAGCCACCAGAGGGAGTCCTTTCAGAGTATATAAGGATGGTGAAGCCACAGAGAGCAGATTAGTTCTCACTGAAGAGCAGACAGTCTAGTCTGAGGGCTGCAGCCTGCAGTGACAGCTCAGATTAGTTCAGAACGAGTTCAGTGTAGTTGGTGATTCTACACAGAAGTGAGAAGTTGTTAGTTCTCTTGTAGAGTGGAGAGTTAGCTCTAGGGGCGAGCACAGATCAGTGAGTCTGCAAAGCCAGGTGCAGGTCAGACGGTGAATCCTGATAGCCGCTTCAGACAGAGCTTAGAAAGAAAGAGGGAAAGAGACTGCAGCTTTGAGCTTAGTTCAACGTGTGGAGGCTAGTACCAGTGGAAAGATAGCCACTCCAGCCTAGTCAGAACTGAGTCAACTGAGTGCAGTTCAGTGAGCAAGCGTGCCGACGCTTTGAGAGCGGTGAAGAGAGAGAACAATCGGCCATCTACTGCTAGTGTGCTTATGTTAAAGGTCGGAGTAGGACGAAAGGCGAGTGGAAGAGAAGAAGAGAGTAACGGAGGTTGAAACAGCATTGATAGCTTACCTCTACTCTGAATAACCGGACACCGGGTCCAAGCTTGCTAGAATCTACACGACTAGTAGGAGATACCGGAGACCCTGCGGGACTTCAAGTCGCAGGGGCCCACAAGCATTGATACGTAACCGGGGTCAGGAAGACAGGAGTCTGGTCGGCCAACCATTAGAGACACTGTTCTATCCAGGAGAAGGCCCCACCACAAAATCAGCCGGGCGTGTAAAGTTGAAGACAGAGTTAGGCCTCGTTTCATACAGGTCAGAAACTCACACTACAGGAGTAAGGAGGCCCTACACCTACTCAGTGGGAAGAACTGGAAGTGCATCCTTCACCCTGCCAGCACCCCGGGACTTGCCTGCCATTCCATCAGTAAAGGTACAGAAAGAGATTTTTGTGTGTGTCTGCCTTATTACTCTGCTGCTGAACTCCCCTTCTCCATCCTGCACCCCACATTCCGCTACCCTGAGGGACCCAGTCTTGCCTGTGGAAGACTTAACACCTTGCTGCCCAGTAACAACCCCTCAGCGGATCTGCATCGCAGCGCTGGTCACCCTGACCAGGTACCACCAGGCAGTCCAGCCACAGCAAGGCGCGGGAGCGCTGCTTATTCTACAGCCAAACACAGGCCAGGTTAGAAACAAACCCTGCTTTCTGGGGCCTTACCTGAAAGAACTGACTGCCAGGACCAAACAACTCCCTAATCTTGGGCTAATCCCAGACATCCCATATAACAGATCGCAACTGAGGCTTCTTCCTCATTTTCCAAAGACATATGATACAGCTATCCTCTGTATCTGGACACTTACCTCTCTCTATATATCTACCCACAAATATTCCAGGACTGAGCGACTACATGAATAAGGTTCAGGTTGAACCGAAACGTTGATTATTGTCGCTTCACGCTTATTTTCTTATTTTGCCTCTATATTTTGATTGTCCACAAAAATAAAATAAATTCTTCACTTTGCAAAATTGACCCATTTTGAGTGTGCGGTAAATAATTCTCTAGTCCAGGTACCACAGGTGGCGTCACGAACATATTACAAACCTTTAATCCCCTGTAAATATCCCCCTTTTAAGTGAGCGCCCAGGGCCACGGACCGAGCTGTGCTACCCGTGACATCCCCCATACAAGTGAACGGGCTCGGTGCCAAGTACCCCACAGGCCCTGGCGGGCGACTCAAATACGTAAGACGGATCCTCCTGGAATAATGCATTCTACGCTATTTCTGCCTTCTCAATTAGATTCAGTGCAATGGAATCTGCATACAAAGTCCTAATATGCTGGTAGCACACATGGTCAATGGTTATCCAGCCAATTGTTTCCCAGGGTGATACATTACACTTATGGTGGACCTCTTCTCGTCCTGTGTATACAATTTGACCCATAATATCAAAGCTTTATTAAGCCACAAATCTTACACTTTCACTTGACTTGGTCTCAATGTAGACTCCTCAACAAACACACATCCCATTCCTGGAATTTTTAACCTGTGTAGATAACTTAATGAGCAGCTTACAATTGTCCTCAATTACACACAAACTAAATTTTTAAAAATATGGGACTCGTGGATAATATACGCTCATTTGCAATTGTCAAGTGCTAGTCTGTTCTTTGGCTAGTTATATAACATAATACAGCATACCTGTATCAATTTCAGATTCTTTCTAATTTTCCATGGTCCCCTTCACTCTGGCCCCCATGTCTTCCCCACCTAATTTTGTTTTAACAATAGTGTGTTGACATCTAATGCCATTGTCTTCTTTATAATCGCTGTAACATGATTTGTATAAATTACTGAAGTTGTATACTAAATTTTCAACTTGGTTATATTAATAAAATATCATTCAATATTTGAAAGAGAAAATATATTATAACAAAAATCTTGTGAGAGAATTAATTCAGGGTTCTTTTACCTGAAATATATATTTATAGAAATATT
The DNA here is from genome assembly GCA_009801035.1 of Oophaga pumilio. NCBI lineage: Eukaryota > Metazoa > Chordata > Amphibia > Anura > Dendrobatidae > Oophaga > Oophaga pumilio. Next base: position 39,811 of record VIAB01009970.1, on the reverse strand, counting down.
TGCAGAATATTAAAACTATGCGTAATTAGAAAAATTAAAGTTGCAGAAAAAAAGACACTTTGCTCCGTTTTTTTTTTAATTATTTTTAAATGGTTTGTGCAACAAATTACTTTTAAAAAAAGGTCTAAATACTAGCAGTGCAGTAATCATGCTGAATCTTTTTTTTATATTTTGAAGTCTTTTTTTCAGGCAAGTTGAATGAATCTTTAAAATTCTTCATCACATTTTTCCCCAAAAATATGTTTAACGAAAAATTGAATCACCGTAAATTACAAGTATTACAATTGACATTAAGAGATGTGTATGACACTATGAGGTCACCTAGGAATCCAGCCACCTTTAATCTAAATACAGCCTTAATAATGTCACAGTGACCTCAACAATTATGGCTCTGGTGAAATTCATGATAACTGTTTTTCAGTGTTGTGCCGTCACACTGTAGAATGTATCTTGTTTTATGGCTTTCTCTCACTATTTCTATTGCCGAGCAGTGACGTCTTTTCACGATCCAGATTCATACTAAAATGTCTGCTGCATTCCCTGCTGCCGATGCTTTTATACATGCTATGATAGCCCTTCCTAATTGGCTGTACCATAACATGTGATGTTATAGCTGAAAAGCAATATGGGGAAGAGTTACTGGCAGTGCTCAAGGTAATGTGGGCCTTCCTTGCCTGATACTATCTTCTGCAAAGTGTAAAACGGCAGAGGGCATTTTTTGGCATTTTCTGTGAAGCAAACTGCAATTTGTTTGAATTCGCTGACTCTCACAAATTTCTACAATTTAAACACAAATTTGATTCACATAGAATCAATTTAATCCTCTTTAAAATCAGTCAGCATACCATTACCCTTTTAGATTAGGCAAACTTCAGAGAAAGAAGAATTATTGCTTTTACAGCACTAGACCTTTTTCCTGCTTAACTGTCAAGAATAGAAAAGAAATTAAAAAAAATGTAAATTTGTAACACAATTATTGAGCAGCAACTCCCAATGTTTTTTAACCCCTTTACACCCCAAGTCTATTTCCACCTTCATGACCAGGCCGAATCTTACAATTCTGACAAGTGTCACTTTATATGGTAATAACTCTGTCACGCTTCAACGAATCTCATTGATTCTTGTTTTTTTGTGACATATTGTACTTCATAATATTGTTAAAATTTGATCGAAATAATTGTGAAAAAATCTGAAATTTGTCGAAAATTTTTAAAATTTTGTAATTTTTAAAATTTTAATTTTTATGCCCTTAAACCAGATAATTATGTCACACAAAATGGTTAATAAATAACATTTCCCACATGTATACTTTACATCCACACAATTTTTCAAACATAATTTTTTTTTTGTTAGGAAGTTACAAAGGTTAAAGGTTGACCAGCGATTTCTCATTTTTTCAACAAAATCATTTTTTTTAGGGACCACATCACGTTTGAAGTTACTTTGAAGGACCTATATCACAGAAAATACCTAAAATTGACACCATTCTAAAAATTGCACCCCTCAAGATGCAAAAGCCACATTCAAGAAGCTTATCCCCTTTATGACGGAGCCCTTTTTCGTTTTTGCGTTTCTGTTTTTCGCTCCCCTACTTCCCAAAGCCATAACTTTTTTTATTTTTCCATCAATGTGGCCATGTGAGGGCTTGTTTTTTGCAGGACAAGTTGTAATTTTGAACGACACCATTGGTTTTACCATATCGTGTACTCAAAAACAGGAAGAAAATTCCAAGTGCAGTGAAATTGCAAAAAAAGTGCAATTCCACAACTTTTTTGGATTTTTTTACCATGTTCACCAAATGCTAAAACTGACCAGCCGTAATGATTCTCCAGGTCATTACGAGTTCATAGACACCAAACATGTCTAGGTTCTTTTTTATTTAAGGAGTGAAAAAAAATCCAAAATTAGTTTAAAAAAAAATTGCGTCTTTTTCCAAGACCCATAGCGTCTCCATTTTTCGTTATCTCAGGTTGGGTGAGGGCTTATTTTTTGCATGCCGAGCTGATGTTTATTTTGGTGCATATATGATCTTTTGATCACCCGTTATTGCATTTTAATGCAATGTTGCAGTGACCAAAAAAAAGTAATTCTGGCGTTTTGACTTTTTTCTCGTTACGCCGTTTAGCGATCGGGTTAATTCTTTTTTTATATTGATTAGATCGGGCGATTCTGAATGCGGCGATACCAAATAAGTGTATCTTTGATTTTTTTTTATTGTTTTATTTTGAATGGGGCAAAAGGTGGGTGATTTAAATTTTTACTTTCTTTATTTTTTTAAAAACATTTTTTTTTTAGTTTTGGCATGATTCAATAGCCTCCATGGGAGACTAGAAGCTGCCATAACCCGATTGGCTCTGCTACATACAGGCGATGATCAGATCACCTGTATGTAACAGAATTACTCACTTGCTATGAGCACCGACCACCAGGCTGCACTCATAGCAATCCAGCATTGACAACCATAGAGGTCTCCAGGAGATCTCTGGTTGTCATGCCAACCCATCGGTGACCCGCAATCACGTGAAGGGGGTCAACGATGGGTGGATTTCTGTCGCGAGGTTTACAGCAGCATTTAACAGGTTACTAGCCATGGGTGGATCGCGATTCCACCCTAAGCTGTTCTGGGCACATTTCAGATGTTCAAAACAGCTGACATGTGCCAGAAAAAATGTGGGCTTCGTGCTCCCACATCAAAGGGGGAGACTCGACATGCGCCATACTAGTACGGCGCATGTTGTGAAGGGGTTAATAACCCTTCAGGTGCTTCATAGGAATTAATGGAATGTGGACAGAAAAAGACATGTGTGGTGAGCACCATGAACCCCCAGATCCTTCAAGAAGTTTATAACATTGAGCTGTGAAAATCAAAAATCACATTTTTCCCACAAAATTGTTTTCTAACCCCCATTTTTTTATTTTCACAAGGGTAACAGGAGAAAATGGATGCCAAAATTGTTGTACAATTTCTCCTGAGTACACTGATACCCCATATGTAGGGAAAAACTACTGTTTGGGCGCACAATAGGGCTCGGAATGGAATCAGTGCCATTTGACTTTTTTAACTCGAAATTTGCCTAAACACTGGAAACCCCCCACAAATGACCCCATTTTGGAAACTAGACCCCTCACTGAATGCATTGAGATGTGTGCTGAGCACCTAGAATCCCCAGGTGATTCACAGCAGTTTATGAAGTTGAGTTGTGAAAATAAGAAATCACATTTTTCTCACAAAAAAATGTTATATTTTAGCCCTGTTTATTTTCACAAGGGTAACAGAAAACCATACAATTTGTTGTGCAATTTCCCTTGAGTATACCAATACCTCATATGTGGTCAAAAACTACTTTTGAGGCACAGTGTAAAGCTCAGAAGGGAAGACGCGCCATAATGGAGTTCAGGTAGGTGGAAGGGCCTTGTAAATGATTACAGGGAACTGGGAGAGAAGCTTAAGGCCAGGACCTCCAAGGTGTTGTTTTCAGAATTATTGCCAGTTCCACGAGCATCACTAGAAAGATAGCGGGGGCTTAGGGACATAAATAAGTAGCTTAGAAATTGGTGCAGGAAGGAAGGAAGGAATCATTTGGGTTAATGAAGAACTGGGCCAACTTCTCTGTCGACTACAGGCCCTACGGTAGGAATGGGTTGCACCTCAAGGGGGAGAGTGCAGCTGTGCTTGAGAAAATTATGGTAAGATGGATGGAGGAGCTTTTAAACTAGAATCTGGGTAGTGAGGGTGATGTGCTAATAAGGAGATAGCTAGAGTAGACAGAGAGTGAGACAGAAGGGGTCAATGAGGATTTAGGGGGGCTGGGACATGCAAGGAACATAGGAAGGTGAGAAGGAGTAATAAATGTGCTAATAGTATTAAATATCTGCTGTCAAATTCAAAAAGTATTGCAAACAAAATAAGTGAACTGGAGACTTTTGTCAGCCACAGAATATGATGTGGTGGGCATTACGAAACCTGGCTGGATGAAAGCCATGACTGGACGTCAAACTTAGAGGGTTACGCTACATTTAGAAAGGACAGGAAAAACTGAAAAGGTGGAAGGATGTGTATTTTTATTAAATCCAACTTAAGACTCAAGCTCAATGGGGGGAAGCTGCAACTATGTAGAGCCAGTGTGGGTAAATGTACATGGAGATGGCAAAAATGGAAAGCTGCTAATTGAAGTTTGCTACAAGCCTCCTAATATAACTGAACAGGTAGATTATGAAATGCTGCAACAAATTAAAAAGGCACGAAATATTAATAGGGTTCTTATTATGGGGGATTTTTAACTATCCAGACATTCAATAGAAGATAGAATCTTCTGGTTGTTCTAATATCTACAGGTCATGGAGAATTTGGGGTGCAGTGACCATAATATAGTAAGTTTCAAAGTAATTTTCAATCAAACATTCAAAAGGGGAAATGCAAAAACTAGTATCTCTAGGAAAGCTGATTTCAACAAATTAAGGGAAGAGCTTAATCGTGTCGACTGGGACCATCAAATGGTATCTGTGGATACTGACCATAAATGGAGAATGTTTGAGGATATACTATTGGAATCCCGTAGAAAACTTATACCCTCTGGCAATAAAATGTCCAGGAATAAAAAGAAACCATTATGGATAAATAAGACAGTACAAAGTTTAAACAGACTAAAACAAAGGGCATTCAAAATCTTTAAGGCCGAGAATACAGAAATTGCATTTCAGGAGTATAAAGATCTCAATAAGATATGTAAAAAAGAAATCAAGCTAGCAAAGTTATCCACAGAGAAACAAATCGCCAGTGACATTAAAATAAATCCCAAGATTTTATATAAATACATCAATGCCAAAAAGAAAAAAAAAGATGGTATATGCCCCTTAAAGACGATAATAATGTTTTGGGAGCTATAATTTTTCCATGTTTTGGCTTACAATATTGCAATTATTTTTTCTTCATAGCCTAGTGGTATAAAATTCTGTGATGCACCTGTGGTGTCAATATGATCACTGCACCTTTAGATTAATTCATTTAGAGGTGTAGTTTGTAAAATGGGGTCACTTATGGGGGGGTTTGGTGTTCTGGCACCTCAGGGAGACTCCCAGTGGGTCATGGCACGCTGAAAACATAGCAGTAAAATCTGAACTAAATGATGGTGGTAGTTCCCGATTACATGTTGGGTATTGGCATACTCAGGAGAAATTGCACAACAAGCTGAGAGGTCAATTTTTTCGTATTAGCCCTTATAAAAATGTAAAATTTTGAGTTAAAACAACATTTTAGCGGTAAAAATGTATTACATATTATTGCATAGTTACATAGGTTGAAAAAAGACCTAGGTCAATCAAGTTCAGCCTTTCTCCACCAATTATACATTTTGTCACTAAATTAACTATTACCCGCAATGCTATGTGTATTGTGGAAATCATCCAGCACTATTATAGTGTCTGCCATTACTACCTCTTGTGGTCGGCATTCCACAGTCTGACTGCTCTAGCTGTAAAGAACACTTTCCTATTTAGTTGTCGGTATAGCCTTTTGCCACCCATAATGAGTGCCCCCTGGTCCTAAATATGGTCCTTGAAAAAAAGTTAAATGTTAATTTTTTTTCCACATTCCAAAAATTCCTGTAAAGGATCTGAAGGGTTAATAAACTTCTTGAATGTGAGTTTGAGCACCTTGAGGGGGGCAGTTTTTAGAATGGTGTCACTTTTGGGTATTTTCTGTCATATAGACCCCTCAAAGTCACTTCAAGTGTAATGTGGTCCCTTAAAAAAACGGTATTGTAAATTTTGTTGTAAAAATGAGAAATTGCTGGTCACATTTTAACACTCTTAACTTCCTAACAAAAAGAAATATTGTTTTAAAAATTGTTCTGATGTAAAGTAGACATGAGATAAATGTTCTTTTATTAATTATGTTGTGTGACATATCTCTCTGATTTAAGGGCATAAGAATTAAAAGTTTGAAAATTGCAAAATTTTCTTTTCCCACGAATAAACGCAAGTGAAATAGAAGAAATTTTACCACTAACATAAAGTACAATATGTGATGAAAAACCAATCTCAGAATCAGTGGGATCCATTGACGTGTTCCAGAGTTATTACCTCAGAATTGTAAAAATTGGCCTGGTCATTAACGTGCAAACCTTATTAGGGGTTAATTGGAATTTTTTACACTCTTTCTAGTACATCACATAATAAAATCAATGGTGTAATTCAAAGTATAAGTACTTGTATTGAAAAAAAAGCAAGCCTTTTACGGCTATATGGACAGAGAAATAAAAAAAGTTATGGCTCTTGGAAGAAGAGGAGGAAGAAACAAATGAAAGAAATTGGCTGCAGTGTGAAGGGGTTAAGGATGTTATGTCCTGTTAACAAAAATATCATTGACTATTTCCGGAACAATAGGATAATCTATTTTCCAATAGTTCTATTTTTTGCCAGATGTCACCCCATGTTTTTCTGGTACAAAAAAACCAACTTAAAACAGGATCATAGCTGAAATATTAACATCTTCATTTGTAAAACAGAAAATAGCTTACATTGGTAGAAAGTTATAGCCTTTCACAATACACAACAAAATCCTTTTTTTTCCTCTACAGGGTGGGTGTCCAGTGGACAAGACACATAGAAATCAATGTCGAGCATGCCGCCTCAAGAAGTGTTTGGAAGTCAACATGAATAAAGATGGTAATTAAAATACTCGCTAAATGTCTGGTTCCCATTAATAGGAAACGTGATCATTTCTGGCCTAAATATACAATCATCTATTGTCGCTCATATTACAAAAAGAAAAAAAAATCCAATTATAAGATTTTCGTAGCAATCAGCGAAACAGTCACTGGTATCTTTTTACATAAGCAAAATCAAAAGCATTATGCTTAAGAACAGAAGCCTACATTAAAATGATTGACATAGCTCTGGTAAAATATAGATTAATGCCGTTATTTAGAAAAAAGGAAATCATAAGGAAGAAATGTTCTCTCAAGGACACAGTATGAGGGAAGATTTTCATGATTTTAACCTTTTAATGAACTGAAGTATCTAAGAGCCTGCTCTTTGCATCAATTTACCAAATGAGTTTGATTAGTACTAAGATGATTACTGGATTGATTTCAGCTGTTCAACATGAAAGAGGACCAAGAACATCCACCATACGAAAGCAAGTGGCTCTGTATTTCAGAGGACATAAGGATGTCAATGGAACCACTCCTCACTTTCCATCAGCAGCTTTGCCGACACCTACCTTTTTCACCACTGTTAGTCAACTTGAACCACACAACCTAGAGTTAGCAGCTGTTTCGACCACCCCTGAGAGACAGACCTTAATTGGATTAGCGCAACCAACCCCAAAGGTAAGCTTTAGAAGCTTTCTATTATGGATCATTGCCAGATTGTGTTTAGTCAGTGGTTCCAATCTTTCATACGTTTCTCTTTTGTGTAAATTGTTAAATTGTTGGATATTCTTTCTAGATACATTTTCTGATATCACTATTTCTTTTTATTTTGCCATTAAAAAAAGCTATGTCCAATATTTAAAGGGGTTGTCCACTACTAGGACAACCCCTTCTCACTATGAATATTTTCAGCCGTTAAAATATAAACACCTATACTCACCTCTAGTGTTGGTGCTGTTCCAGCAGTGTCAGCACTCCCATTACCGGGGCTCATATGAGGTTGTTACGTCATGCGAGCTTTGCGCCCAATCAGCACTGACGTTACTGTGCCCACCTTCTGAAATATAAGTGATCAACAGAAAATGAGAACTGCAACTGGCCGCTCATTCCTCTTGATTACTGATAAGTGCAAAGGTGGGGACAGTGATGCCAGTGCTGATTGGGCATAAACCTCAACTGAGCTCCAGGAATGCAAGTGCTGACGCAGCTGGAGCGGCGCCGGCACTGGAGTGGCGCCAGCACTGGAGTTGAGTATAGGTGTTTTTATTTTAACAAAATAAAACATTCAGATCAAAAAATGGTTGTCATAGTAGTGGATAACCCCTTTAGCAAAAAATTGACACTTTCTATAAGAAGCAATACCATACCTGTTCATGAGTTACATCTAGACTTGAGCAAAAAGATTTGATGGACAATAGCCCTGCGAATCACATCCTACCTGCCAGCATCCCCAACAATTGCTTTGGTAATCTGGCCCTGAAATATGCATTTACCACTCCACAACAATAATGTCGTACAAGGCCTACTAATACGAAGAGACCGCAACTGCGCTGACAAGTAGGAGGATGTTTACATGGGCTCTGATCCAGTAGCCACAATCCACCATCTTGTCTGCTGGGCCAGGATCCTGCAAATCTTTTTACCCATTAGTTCTACCTAGTATTACAGATTAAATAAAATGACAGGAATAGGGCTAAGATGCATTACCAGGTCTTCACAGGTATGGTCCTGTTTTGAAATATTTATTTTTCCTATTCATGGACAATGCCCTTAAATGAATATGCAACTAGGTTTTCATTAACCCTTCTGAAAGTAAGGCCTCTTTCACATGTCCATATCTCTGATATGGGTGGTGACAGTTTTCACACGTACCGGAGACACATACTCATGTAGACCTATTCAAATGAATGCGTCTGTGCACATGTCAGTGTGTTTCCTCGGACCGTGAGTCCATGGGCAAAACACGCTGACATGTCCGTTTTTTGCCGTCACCATGGATGGCAAAACGTCCTGCACACGTGCACATAGAGACCACACATTGATGTCCTCCGTGTGCACGGATGGCCGAGGGAAAAGAAGCGCTACAGTAAGCTCTGTTCCCCAGTGGCAGGTGCAGAACACGGCGTTCATCCATTCTCCCCTGCTCTGCCAGCGATCAGCGCGAGCAGAGCAGAATGAATGAATGAGACGCTGCGGCTGTAGGCTCAGTGACTAGCGGTGACGTCACTGAGTCTGT
>VIAB01009969.1:30410-44605 GCA_009801035.1 Oophaga pumilio | reverse complement strand
TTGTGTGTCTCAGAGGTTGAAAGCTGTGAGAGGCCTAGAGAAATAAAAAATGCTATCTTTTTCCCACAAAAATGAACTTTTAGTCCCCAATTTTTAATTTTCCCAAGGGTATCAGGAGAAATTGGACCCTAAAAGTTGCTGTCCAATTTGTCTTGAGTGCTCTGATACCCCATATGTGGGAGATAGCTACTGTATGGGCACACGTCGGTGTTCGGAAGGGAAGTAGTGACGTTTTGGAATGCAGACTTTGATGGAATGATCTGTGGGCGTCATGTAGCATTTGAGAAGCCCTTGATGTGCCTAAACAGTGGATCCTCCCACAAGTGACATCATTTTGGAAACTAGACCCTTCAAGGAACTTATCTAGATGTGTCTTAACAACGGCAATGCCCAACAAGTGCCCCCGTTTTGGAACTAATCTACAGTTTCCTGGTATGTGAATTTTATAAGTGATCCCAATCTCATCGCAGCTCAACCCAGTTGGAAATTGAGCCCCGTGAAAGGAGGTAACCTCTTTTACGTCATCCCTGGTTACTGATGCTGTGTTCCCAGCAGCTCATTCACCAGTAGTACTCAACATGGACGGTCACATCCTGGCACCGTCCAGGTTGAAAACTAATTATCCCCCAGACATGGATTACAGCATGGGACAGAACGACGGACGTATGGTATATTGTTGCTGTTTTATTTTACTTTTATTACAGGAGATTGAGGGCTTCGGTGGAATAGGCGAGGTTGTAAGTATGGTTTCATTGAGAATATTAAAGGTGTCTGTGTCATTTTTTCAATTAAAAGACTTTATTCTTGCTGTGTGTTTATTTACAATACAACTATAGGATTAGTAATGGATAGGTATCTTATAGACGCTTCTCCATTGCTAAGCCGTGGGTTTGTTATCACCTGAAGATAAAAACCCCACAAATATTACCCCACTTGCCACCACTACATAGCTAGTGGGAAGAGCCGGGCAAAGTGCTAGAATTGGCGCATCTAATAGATACGCCTTTCTGGGCAGCTGCTATTTTTAGGCTGGGGGGCCTATATAAATGGCCCCTTACCAGCCTGAGAATACCAGCCCCCAGCTTTGAGCTTTAGCAAGGCTGGTTGTCAAAAATAGGGGGGCCCCAATCCGTTTTTTTAAATTATTTAAATAATTTTAAAAAACAGCATGGGGACCCCTCTATTCCTGATAACCAACCTTGCTGAAGCTGACAGCTGAGGATTACAGGCCCCAACTGTGAGTTTTGCCAGGCTAGTGATAGAAAATGCAGGGAAATCCACACTGTTTTTTAAATTTATTTATTTATAGCGCCTGCTGTCTCTTTTATCTCTTAAATGTAACTCTCATCATTCTCCCCTGCTTGTGCGAATCGCCGGCAGAGCAGGGGAGAATGATGAGAGCCATATTCAGCACCCAGTGTCGGGGCACAGTGTTTACTGCAACGCTTCTTCCCTGGTGCCCTTCCGTGTGGTACTGATGCGGCACACGTGTGCCACACGTATTACAAACACTGACACTAACATCTCCGGTACCATAAATATCAGGACGTGTGAAAGAGGCCTAATAGCGGGTTTTTATGATTGGCAGCTGTCACACACTAAAAGACGCTTTTCATTGCAAAAAATAGTTTTTGCATCACCACATTTTGAGAGCTATATAATTTTTCCATATTTTCGCCCTCAGAGTCATGTGAGGTCTTGTTTTTTGCAGGACGAGCGCTGTTGTTTTTATTGGTACAATTTTCAGGCACGTGACATTTTTTGATCGCTTTCTATTCTGATTTTTGGTAGACAGAATGAGCAAAAAACAGTAAATCATGAATTTCTATTTTGGGGGGGTTTTATACGGTTCCGTGTGTCGTAAAATTGATAAGGCAGTTTTACTCTTATGGTCAGTACCATTACAGCGATACCTCATTTAGATTTTTTTATGTTTTGGCGCTTTTATATAATAAAAATTATTTTATAGAAAAAATAATTGTTTTTGCATCACTTTATTCTGAGAGCTAGAACTTTTTTATTTTTCCGCTGATGGAGCTGTGTTGTGGCTTGTTTTTTGCGGGACAAGATGACGCTTTCAGCAGTACAATGTTTATTTATATCCGTCTTTTTGATCGCGTGTTATTCCACTGTTTGTTCGGTGGTATAATGATAAAGCATTGTTTTTTGCCTTGTTTTTTATGGTGTTCACTAAAGGGGTTAACTAGTGGGACAGTTTTCTAGTTCGTGTAGTTGCGGATGCGGTGATACCAAATATGTGTACTTTTATTGTTTGCATTTTTTTCATTCATATATTTATTTTAATTTTTTTTTACTTTTTCCTAACGTTTTTACTTAGATCCACTATGGGACAACCCTTTTTTGCAAGCTAATCGCTTCTATAGCATGCAGATGAAGCACCATCTTCATGCTATAGAAGCTGTCAGCGCTGCACTGACAGGGAGACTTGCTGATCATACACTATGCATGATCAGCAAGTTTACTAGCTCGGTGAGCCGGATATCATCATGACGACATCCACTCACCATGGCAACGAACAGGACCCCACGTCACGCCGCAGGGTCTCCGATCGAAAGGCAGACAAACTGTCAGCCCTGTCCCAGCTTCTGGAATGCTGGGGTTTAGAGCGCCAGGAGCGGTCTGTGACCCAAAAATTATACCAGTGAAAGCTAAAATTTGTCTAGCGGAAAAATTTTTTCTAAGCTTAGCTTTACAGAATAATAAAACAGCCATGGGTTTAAGAATAAATGTGAGACGTACCATACAATGGGGCCAATGAAAGCTACATTTTGCCATAAAAAAATAAGACCTTAAACAGCTCTACTGACTGAAATTTATTTAACTTATGACTATTAGCACAAAAACACAAAACATTTTTTAAATGTATTTAATATAAATGCTGTAACAATAAAAAAAACTTGCTATTTCTGGTCACCGTATCTGTCTCAATAAAACTCAGTGATTAGCAATTAAAAACATTGCATGTTCTCTAAAATGGTATCTATACAAAAGTCTTCCTACCACTCAAGAAATATGCCCTAACACAGCCAGAAAAATAAAAATAATCTATGGGTTTTAGAAAATGGTGACAAAGAAACAAATGTTTATTTTGAAAAGTTCAGAGTTTATTACTGCAATATTTGTACTGACATGATATATCATACTGCCAGGCCAGTTTTCATAAAATGAAAACCATAAAAACTAAACTAAAAGAACAATGACAGAAATTCATTTTGTCACCATTTCACCCTATGAATAGTCATTTTTGCTGACAGACTACTTTTACTATGAAAATTTCTTGTGGTACTATCTGATTTATATCAAAATCTTTTACTGAATCTAATTACTTTCAAGTCAATAATGAAACTTTGTAGAGCCTATACATAATGACTAATGTGATACACAAAGGAATTATTCATAGATAATCAATATTTCAGCTACACCACAGCACTATGCAGTGATTGGAAAAATATGATGTGCAAAGAGTTAAAGACATGTACATCTACTCTCTTATCAACTTTATGTCAAGGTCAGAAAAAGTGTCCCTCCCCACATACATATTGCCACATACATATTGTAAGTTCATCACAGGCAACATAATACTGCATTTTTATTTTATTTTTGCATTAAATACGGAAAGGGTATTCCCATTAAAATTTGTATTCTCTTAATGCAATAATCATATTATACAGCACTGTGTACTTACAATTGCTCATTTTGCTTTTCTACCCAGTTAATTCTTCTGTTTTCAATTAGGTCTGTGACATCACATAATTAACTGACAATATGAATTCTTCTAAGCTCTATGTAGAAACAGGAAATCTATTTTCACTGTATGAGTCACTGCAAAAGTCCCTGGCAAGGAGGAGGAAGCAGCTGGGTCAGAAGTTGAAAAGAGGAATATTAAATGCAGGAACAAGAGACTTCCTGTTTCTACATAAAGCAGAGAAAAGAATAGAATTATCTGGGTAGAAAGGCAAAATGAGCAATTGTAAGTACACAGTGCTATATAATATGATAAGTGAAAATATTAAGGGGATAAATACTTTGATGAGAGTGCTTCTTTAAAGCGGTTGTCAAGAGAAAACAAGTTCTCACCTATCCAGAGGATAGCTGAAAATTTCCTGATCGGTGGGTATCCCACCCCTGGGACTCGCATCGACTACAGCTCCATTCATTCTTTATGGGACTGCCTGGAAAAGCCAAATTTACTGCTCGTCAGGCCCACAGGGAATGAATGATGCTGCCGTCGAGCATGCACACTGATGCTCCACTCTAATGAGGATAAAAGTTCACCATTTTTCCAATATCTGCAGGATCCAGCCGTCAGACCCTCACCGATCAAAAACGTATCACCTATCAGAAGGATAGGTGATAATAACTTGTTTAGCCAGAGACAATCCTTTTAACAATTCAATGTTGGTTGTGTTCTCATTCAATTAGATGTGAGTTCCTATCATTGACTTTCTTTGGATCGCCCTTGTCTGATTCAAACACGGCTGTAATTTCAAACTCCAGGGTAGAAAAGCTTGAGATCCTTGTGTGACAAGGAAATAAGTTATTTGATAAACCCTTAGATGTTTATTCTATATCGCGTCTGTTTCACTGCGATTCTCTTGGGGTTTGAATTATCCTGAATTAGCGGGAAGGTTGAGCTTTCTGCATTTCTCATTCCACAGATAATTCTGTGCTCTGTCTTTGATTTCTCCTGGCCGATAACTCAGATTATATAGAGCCTTTGAGATTTTCATTCATCCCTCCCCTAGGAGTCTAATGGCATGGACAGAAATTAAATAATACCATTATCTTTTGTTTACATTATGAAGGATTCCCCAAAGCTATTAAACTCTCCACCTCCATATTGTTTTCTTATCATTAGCAGTGTCACATTTAATTAGACACAATCATGTTGATAAAATAACTAACAGCAGCAAAAATATTTAATATTAATATTAAAAATGCATGAGGTCTGAAACGTAAAAAAATATTGTCTAAGAATTTAGTTTCAGGTTCGTAAATAGATTACAGAGAAGTGACACTTGAATGTCAAGGGTTAATGGAGTTTCATGCATCTTAATATTGATACAGGTAATTAAAATTATTAAAGGGAACCTGTCATGTCTGATAACACTATTAACCTGCAGATATAGCAGTAATCTGTAGGTTAATAGCCATATGGAGGTGCCTGGCCACAGTGGCTGTAAGCACGCCTCGGCACTAACTGACAGCCGGCTGAGCAGTGCATCAGCACAGAGTGAGTTGTCATTAGTGCCGGTACGTGCTTACAGCCGCTACTCTCAGTACTATGAGCGGTGACTGTAATTGCTCCAGGCACGCCTGCATGACTGAGAGTCAGCGGCTCCAGGGAGGAATAAAGTTCCTTTTCTCCCATGAGCCGCACTTTCAGTACAGCGGCCAGGCACTTCCATAACAACATTAATCTCCAGATTAACACTATATTTGCAGGTTAATGACGTTCCATTTTTAAAGGCAAGTGTAACTACCCATAAGTGGACAATTTGATTCTTTAGAACTGAGATTGTGTCCTCTTTCTGTGGCATGATGAAGGGACTGATGGAACAGACGCTATACTGCTGGATGCAGCTACGTAAACTTAGTTTGTAATCTGTAATGACAGAGACACAAGAGCAAAAAACTCTATTGGCAAAGGTGCACATATTTTTTATTTTAGATGTACAGGAGATAAAAAATGTTGCACTTATCCTGCCATTAACCTTTTACATAACAGAGCTATTTTGGCCTTAATGACCAAGCATTTGTTTTGTTTGTTTTTTCATCATTACATTCCAAGAACCATAATTACTTATTATTTTTCACCAACTCAGCTGTACAAGGGCCTGTTCTTTGCAGTATGAGTTTTATTTGCAAGCGTCATCATTTCAGGGTGCATGGCTATTAACATTTTTTAATTCTTTAAAGAGAGGAATAGAAAAAAAACATCAATTCTGCGATAATTTTTTTTACATTGTACATATAACACTATTCACTTGCTGTACACAAAGTTTTACCTTTATTCTGTAGGCTTGGTACAATTATGGAAATACTAAATTTCTATAGTTTTAGTAATGTTTTACTACTTTTGTATATTAAAAGTGTTTTAAAAAAATCATTAGTTTTGGTGTCACTATATTCTCAGACCCATATGACTTTTTGATCACTTTTTATTCCATTTTTATCAGGATGGATGAACAAAAACAACAAATCTGGAATTGCTATTTTCCCTTTATCCTAAGAGCCATAACGTTTTAATTTTTCTGTTTACAAATCAGTACGAGGGTTTGTTTTTTTGTTTAACGCGTTATCGCTTTGAATTACATAATTAATTACGAACCTGAACATGCAAATTTTTTATTGTTTAAATGCTACTTATGTAGTGCAGTATATTACACTAACCTATCAGTGTTATACTGACAGGAGGCATATTAGGTCCCACCTCCAGCACAATCTAGTAGGTTTTTGGTAGGGGCCATATTTAAGCTTCCAGTTGCCATTGCAACCAATTTCCCCAAATGCGATAGGAGAATTATTGTTGACAGATGGAGAACTCTTCTTCTTTCAAACTCTTCACAAAATGTTATTACTATTGATCATGTCATCTTTGGAGTTATACTGTTGAAATATGACCTTGCTCCCTTCTCAGAAAATGCAGCAGTAATGCAATTTTTTATTATAGCTGAATCTCACGATAGATGGCATAGGCACAACTTCAGTACATGCATCACCCCCATGACATACATGAATGTCTTTATGCCTCAAAGTAAACCACAAAAGGATATCAATGTGCATGATTTTGTCTTAAGAAGTTAAGTATCTCAGCCGAACATGGTCCCGGGAGCTACAGGAGCCCATTTCCATCTCCAAAGCAGTAATAGCTTTTGTCAAAGGCAAAAAGATAGGCCCAAATAGTGTTCTTGAACAGGGACCCTTTTCTGTCTGTGTCTATCATTGCAACAACTAATACAAATTTGCCATGTGATCTCATAAATAAATATTGCACACATTAAAGGGACTATTAGGGACTTTATAACTGTAGTGGATCTCTGGTGATAGTCATGCCATTTTATTGTTTAATAGCAGCTGTTATTAGAACTAAAATTAATACAGCTATATGCCATTCAAGTTAATGAAATTGAGCTAAAATACCAGGCATGTTCGCTTTAAAAAATCAAAGCAAAACAGAATTGTGCATGGTAAACAATAAAGAAGACTTGAGTCTCACTGGAGCAAAGGATTGATGGTGGGGATGCAGGTTGTCAGACTCTATTTGACCCGATATTGATGGCCTATTTAATTTTAATATCCCAGATAATTCCTTAAAAATTGGGAGATGTGGTAAATAATTTTTTACAAAACACTTCAGGTAAATAGCACAGACAGAAGTACCCGTTATAAGAGGGTCACTGGTAATGTGCTGGAGGGGAGATATATTTCACTGTTTCACTGAGATTATTAGCTTCAGTGACATAAACCTGGAAGTTTTGCTCCAGCATGTTAAAGGGATCCTGTCACCTCATTTTTCGTATATAGGGTGCGGCCATCGCATTTAGGGGCTTATCTACAGCATTCTGTAGGGTCCGAGCAGAATCCAGACCCTCATCACCAGATGTTAACCACAAGGGGATGAAGGTCATCCTGATGAAACTCAGATACCAGAGGTGTACGTGGACTGTACTGTGGTGTCAGGTCAGGAAGAGGAGGAGATAACCCTCAGGGTGAGGATTTTGAGAACAGAGAGGATGATGTTGAGGTTGTAGATCCCACTTGGTGTGAACCCAGAGGTACGCAGCTGAGTAGCTCAGTAGAGGAGATGGAGGAGGAGGAAGACGAGGCACGATTAACATGCCTTTGTGTGGGAATCTCACTGTGCTAAAATGCTGACTAGCGGGCCTCGCCAACCACCGGCTGTTTCATTACTCACATCTGCTTCTTCTTCCTCCTCCGGCACTGTGCCAAGTCTTCTCTCACAGGTCTCTGGCTGCAGAAACTCCACTTCTTTACCCCCTACAGTCAGGGTGAATGAGAGCCCATCAGCTGTTACGGAAGTGGACATGACTGCGGTTTTTGTGTCACTTAGCACAACACATCTTTCTCAATCCAAATTAACATCTCCGCCTGCACTTCACTCACAGTCCAGCAGTTTGTCCTGTTCTCCGTACTCGCCCTCCCTCAGCACATCAGCCAGCCCCCAGTCCCGCACTTGTGGTCACGTAAAAGAATGTTTCCCCCTCCTCCTACACATGCCAAAGCTAAGAGCTTGAACTCTACCATCTCCAATCTGTTGGCCACGGAAATACTGCATTTCTGCCTGGTGGATACAAACGGATTCCGAAACTTGATGGCCATCGCAGTCCCCGAGTACCAGTTGCCCAGTTGCCATTACTTCTCTAAGAAAGCTGTGCCTGCACTACACCAACATGTCACAGACATCACCCGTTCCCTGAAAAAAATCTGTCTGCCAGGGTGCATTTCACCACTGACACCAGGATGAGCAAACATGGGCAGGGGCGTTACATCTCACTGACTGGGCACTGGATGACTCTGATGGCTGTGGGAGCAGGCGGTCAAGGAGTGCTCCATAAATCTTTCAATCCCCAAGGCTTGCGAGATAAACTTCTATATCTAACAGTTCCATCACTGCTTCTGGCTCCTCCACCTCCTCTAGGACCTCCAGCTGTGCCATAAATCTCTCCCTTATTCAGATATGCATTCCAATAATGCAGATAGAATCCCCCCACCTCCGTACTGCACAGCCATAGCTCATCGAAATCAGGCAGTGGTCAAATTAATATGCCTTGGAGATTGCTGTCACACAGTTCAAGAGTTGTGGATAGCTATCCAGACCAAGTTACAGCAATGGTTGTCTCCACAGAATCTGGAGCCAGAAAAGGCCATGAGTGATACCATTGCAAACCTGCTGGTGGCCCTATGCTGGGGAACCTCACACCCGTGCCTTGCTTGGCTCACGTCCTCAACCTGGTGGTACAGAGTTTTCTATACCACCATCCCGGCCTGGATGTGCTGCTGCAGAAAGCAAAGTCATTGGGTGCTCACTTCCGACGTTCTCAACCTGAAGGTCATTGACTTGCATTGTTCTCTTTGATTTGCAATGTTCTGAAATGGTGGAATTCCATTTTACACATGTTGCAGCAACTGTGGCAGCAATGATGACCCCTGGTGCAGTATGTTCTTTTGCATAGCCTGGCCCTACTCAGCACCGATGTGGTGCAAATTACGCTTGCTGAGTGAGCACAGATGAAGGATCTCTGTATCCTTTTGCACAGTTTTGAAATGGCTACTAAGATGGATAGTGCTAATGATGCCATCATCAGCATCACTATTCCAGTCATCTACATGCTAGAGCACACTTTGAATAGTTTATATGAGCAGGTAGTGTTCCAAAAGAAAGAGGTGGAAGCAGAGGAGGATGTGGAAGGGATAACAATATTTCAAATTTCTGGTCTATCTTCACACATGTGGGTGCCATGTGAGGGTGGCTTACAGCGATCGAGGGGGCTCATGGTACCAGACAAACTGTTACTGAAGGTGCAGGAGCCAAGGAACAAATGGAGGTGGATGAGGAGGAAAAGATGATGGACGTGCAACAGTCAGGGGATGTAGAGGAAAAGGATCCACTCTCTGTTGTAAGTGGTTAGCGGAAGGGGTCGGAGGAAGCAAACTTGAGTGCTACCCCACCACCAACACACCACACACTTAGACCTTATGGAAGTGCCTGACACATGAGCATCTTCTTGCGTCTTCAACATGATGCCCGTATTCTTAGGGTTAGAAATCTTGCTGACTATTGGGTTGCCACTCTGTTGGATCCACAGTGCAAGAGTAAATTTAACCAGATGCCCCCTTCCCACAAAGGGACACACGCATGCTGGAGTATCGGCACACACATGCATGCTGGAGTATCGACACAAACTTGTAGACAATCTTTAGAGTGGTTTTCCTCAAGACGGCAGTGAGGCACACAGTGTGCATCGCAGTTCTAGACGTCAAATCCGCGAACGTCAAGGTGTAATCACAAAAAAATTAGCAGCAGCAGTAGTGTAAGTGGAATAAGCAATTTCTGTGAGTCGTTTCACACATTTGGAGTGGATGGTGCTGAAGTATCTGGAGCTCAATATCAGTGCCATCGGTGGGGGGGTTTGGATGCTTTTGCATTTTGGTCTTCAAAAATGGAAGAGTGGACTGAGCTTGCCTGTCACGCCTTGGAGAATTTGTGGGTTACCTGTAGTGGAAGTTGTGTCAGAAGCCTATTATACTGTTTCTATTCTGTGAAAATTGATGCCTCTTTAGTGGTGTGTGACAATAATTTTTTGAAATGTGGAGACTCGAAGTTGGGGCTCCATCTGTTGGATTGCTTGTAGTGGAAGGTGTGTCAGTGGCCTATTATAATATTTCCACTCTGTTAAAACTTTAGTGTTGTGTGACAAAAATTTATTGAAATGTGGAGACTTGAAGTTGGGTCTTCATCTGTTGGATTGCTTGTAGTGGAAGGTGTGTCAGTGGCCTATTATACTGTTTCTACTCTGTGAAAATTGCTGCCACTTTAGTGGTGTGTGACAATAATATTTTAAAATGTGGAGACTCCAAGTTAGGTCTCCATCTGGTAGGTTGAATGTGTAAGTAGGGCTCCCAGACAGACCTGCACTTACTTTCAGTCAACTACCTGTGTTAATTTCCTTACATTTTCCTACCAATAATAGTGTATGAAACTTATGTTTGTGCCATATGAGTGTGGCTGGTAAAAAAAAAATGAAGGTGTTGAATGAGGTATCAGAGCTCTCAGCTAAGAATCAATATAAAGAAAAAAAGACCAAACAAAAAATAGTGTGCATATCCACATATTGAAAAAAATGGAAATCTTTATTACACCTAGGACACAACAAACATCTACAAACATTTAAAAATTCATGTAAAACCTGACAATACACCCACACCCCTCAGGCGTAGAGCCATGTGAAACAAACGTGTGGAAATCCACCATAAACTTAATGAGCCAGCCGGTGAGGAGGCTTGTACAAAAACTGGGTCATAATTGACCCAAGCAAATCTTAATAAAGCATGATATATAATATATATTCACAGAAAATAGCAATAACATGCTAAAAATAGACCGCAATACATCCAAATATGACCAAGGGACAATGATTAGCTGTAACAGAAATATTGTCATACAGGATAATACAAAACATGGAACAAAATATATATGTGTGTGTGAACATGCAAATGTCCATATAAAAGTAGAGAACATGTATGATGCCAAATACACACAGCAAACCCAAATGACAATTGCCCGTTCCCAATTGTAACAGACCTAGTTGGTATAAAGAGCCAAAGAGGCTACATCAGTTGTCCCATGGATATAACAAGAAAAAAAAGGTGAACATGCTATATACAACCTGATGGTCTGCAACCTGATGGTCTGCAACCTGATGGTCTGCAACCTGAGTGTGTGAAAGGGTGCAGAAAAGCTTAATAGCTTAAGGGATGACAAAATGCAGCCAGATGAACCAGCTCAAAAGAGGCTTATGTAATGGGCAATGTGATAGTAGAGCCCAAATGAAAATGAGGGGTGTGGGGAAAGAACCCCTCATGTATCAGACAGGTGGTTTGTCCTGACTAACTATGGGTGAGCATTTCTCTTTGTGATAACAATATGTGTTAAGCTATTATCTAGGTGCCTTACTGATTGCAACACTAGTGGTGATACTATGTGGATAATGGTTCTTGCACCTGGATCTGATTGTTTACATATGAGCACTTTTTTGCTCTCCTAAGTCATAGGGCCCCGTATCACATAGCGAGATCGCTAGCGAGATCGCTGCTGAGTCACAAGTTTTGTGATGCAACAGCGATCTCAGCAGCGATCTCGCTATGTCTGACACGTACCAGTGATCAGGCCCCTGCTGTGAATCGCTGGTCGTGTCAGAAATGCCTGGACTTTTTTTTGATCGCTGGTCTCCCGCTGGACAGCACGCATCGCTGCGTGTGGCAGGCAGGAGACCAGCGATCAGCTGGTAACCAAGGTACACATCGGGTTTCCAAGCACCGCGCAGCGCCTGGAAACCCGATGTGTACCTTGATTACCAGCTCCCTGCATCAGCGGGCTGGCATCCAAAGTACACTGCGGGTTACTAAGCGACGTTACCCGCAGTGTCGCTGTCCTGATCGCTGCCTGAGCTGCCTGTTTGGCAGCTCAGCAGCGATCATGTAGCGACACACCAGCGATCCTGACAAGTTCATATCGTTGTCGGGATCGCTGGTGCGTCGCTATGTGAGACGGGGCCCATACAATGGACTTGTGATCTTCCCTCTGTGTACGTGTTATTGTTTCCCCCTTTTTTTTCTTTGTCTTTATTTTTTGCTTTATGTTTTATGTGATTTTGGTCTAAGAAATTAATAAAAATAATTTTATTTATTTTTTGGTGTTTCTGGTACTCCTTCTGTTGGTTTGCAATATGTTATTCTTGGAGTATTTCACCTGCTGATATTATTTATTGATGTACTGGGAGGGTTGGAACAGCAATATGCTCTTGGCCTTTGATTATACTGTAGAACGTGGGTTTTGATTACCATATTTGTATGTGTTGCTCATAGTCTGACCAGTCCCTCTGAAATTTGTTACACTTCCTAAGTGTTATTTCTGCTTCATGTTTGTCTAATGTGTCTTTTAGCTTTGGTGGTGACCTGTGCTTCCTCAAATTTGTTAAGTTTAGCTTCCAAATCTTTAATATGCGCCTTTGTAGAGGAAAAAAGATCCTTATCATGCTCAAAAAGTAGGTTTGCTGAAAGGAAGCAGACGGTTCCCATGCGGGAAAGATGGAAACACGTAAACCACGTGGCACGTAACCCGTTTTAAGATACTCCTCTAAACTTCTCATGTTCCACCAAAGTCTAGCACCAGTCTTATGAGCATTCATAAGATCTGAACAAAGCTGGGAAAAGCCAGAATCAACCACCGGAATATCAACCGTGTGGAACACACTAGAGGGCTGCGCTCCCCAAGCAGCATCCCAATCCACCACAACTAATGTATATATGTAAACAATGAATATAATACAATTTGATCCGTCCCAATTAACGCGTGCAGCCCTCAAAGAGACAGGGAAACAGGATGAGAGGCATATAGAAAATAGTGCAGAGGGCGCACCACCAATAAAAACTAATAAACACAAACCATAATCACGGGGTGAATCCCCTAGTCTGGGTAACCAACATGCAATATAAAGAAAAAAGACCAAACCAAAAATAGTGTGCATCTCCACATAATGAAAAAAAGGAAATCTTTATTACACCTAGGACACAACAAACATCTAAAAACATTTAAAAATACAATGACAATACACCCACACCCCCCAGCGTAGAGCCATGTGAAACAAACACGTGGAAATCCACCATAAACTTAATGAGCCAGCTGGTGAGGAGGCATGTTCCCAACTAAGAAGGCTTACACCACTCCCTTAACCACCAGGTCCTTATTGAAACTTCAATTCAAAGCTTTAAATGCTGGCCCAGACCCTGATACCTCATGCATGGCCCATGGCTGACTGCTTGTGTCATTATAAAATGTTCTACTGTGGGTCTATTGATCAGTAAACTACCTGTGTTACTTTCCTTACATTTTTCTAGCAATCATACTGTATGAAACTGATGCTTGTGCAATCTGAATGTGGCTGGGAAAAAATAAATGGAGCAGTTGCATGTGGTATCAGAGCTTCCAGCAAAGAAGGCTTACATTGCTCCCTTACCCACCAGGTCCTCATTGAAAGTTCAGCTCAAAGCTGTAAATGCTAGAACAGATCCTGATACCTCATGCATGGCCCATGGCTGATTACTGCTGTGCCATTTGCAAATTTTTACTGTGGGTAAACTGATGCCACTTTTCATGGTGCCTGCCCCTAATTTTAGCTGTTTGGGAAGCTTTTTGTCAACCCTTAAGGTGTTGTGTGTTTGGTTTGGCCTTCCATTGAATTTAATGGGGTTCGGGTATGATCGTTGAACCGTTCAGCGAAAATATTTGGCGAACGTCTAACCGTTCAGCAAATCGAACCAAACCAAAACTTAAATGGTTTTCTCATCTCTAGTAGCATCCACCCTCTCTTTCAACCTGTGTGTAGAGCGTGACCGCTACACACACATTGGAGGGAAACACATCCAGCTGC
>VIAB01009968.1:56339-69511 GCA_009801035.1 Oophaga pumilio | reverse complement strand
GGAGAAATTGCACAACAACTTTATCTGTCCATTTTCATCTTTTATCCTTGTGAAAATAAAAAAAAGTTTATAAAAGTACATTTTTGTGACTAAAAAGTTAAATGTTAATTTTTTCCTTCCACGTTGCTTCAGGTCCTGTGAAGCACCTGAAGGGTTAATAAACTTCTTGAATGTGGTTTTGAGTACCTTGAGGGGTGCAGTTTTTAGAATGTTGTCACTTTTGGGCATTTTCTGCCATATAGACCCGTCAAAGTGACTTCAAATGTGAGGTGGGCCCTAAAAAAAAATGGCTTTGTAAATTTTATTGTTAAAATGAGAAATCGCTGGTCAACTCTTAACCCTTATCATTTCCTAACAAAAAGAAAAATTGCAAAATTTTCCAAATTTTTGACATATTTGCATTTTTTTCAAAAATAAACGCAAGTTATATCGAAGAAATGTTACCACTAACGTGAAGTACAATATGTCACGAGAAAACAATCTCAGAATCACGAAGATCCATTGAAGCGTTCCAGAGTTATAACCTCATAAAGAGACAGTGGTCAGAATTGTAAAAATTGGCCCGGTCATTAACGTGCAAACCACCCTTGGGGGTGAAGGGGTTAAGACAAGTCTTTCCTTTGCTTCCTCTGATCCATGTTGAGTGTGATACACATCATGTCACCAAACAGCACAGTGAGTATTTGTAGCCCTCTATACAGACCTACTCACTGATTCCAAGATTGTAGACACTTGTGATGCTAATTAATGTACACACCTTGATTTAACATGTCCCTTTTGTCACATTATTTTCAGGGGTACCATCATTTCTGTCCAGGTCTATTTCATGAGTTTTATTTTTTTTTTAAATTCTGTGAAAGCATGGCTGAAAAGCAATGTCTGACTTTAATTTGTTCATTTTCATAGATTTTTGATTTATTATTACCTTTATCAGATTCAAGTTATTTCTGTCACCATTGTGGGTTTTTCTGTTATTAAATGAGGGGTACCAACAATTTTGACAACATGTGTATTTTGTTACATTACAACCTGTGTTTAAATATTTTTGTAATCCAATTTGTGTGTGATGCATCAGCACTAAATAGTATAAATTGGTGAAGTGAAGTAAGAAAAATATAGGCATAAATAAAATTTATGGGAACAAATAAATAAAAATCGGCATGGGCATGTATACTCATCTGTTTTGCTATGAAGCCCCTAAAAAATTCTGGTGCAAGCAATTACCTTCATAAGATACATGCTTAGTGTAAGTAGGTCCACCTCTGTGCAATCTAAGTGTCACATCGTCTGTCAGTATATACACACCTTTTCTGAAAGGCCACTGAGGCTGCAACACAACTTAGCCAGATGCACCACTAACCAAGCAACACCATGAAGACCAAGGAGATCTCAAAATAAGTCAGGGACAAAGTTGTTGAGAAGTACAAATCAGGGTTGGGTTACAAAAAAAAAATCCCAATCTTTGATGATCTCCGATGATCCCCTGAACATCATCAAATCCATCATCACCAAATGGAAAGAATATGGTACCACAACAAACCTGCCAAGAGACGGCTGCCCACCAAAACTCTCAGCATGGACTAGTAGGGCATTGATCAGAGAAGCAGCGCAGAGACTAAAAGGTAACCCTGAAGTAGCTGCAGGGTTCCCAAGCAGAGACTGGAGTTTCTATCCATATGACCCAAATAAGCCGTACTCTGGATTTTATAGAAGAGTCGATAGAAAAAATGTGGGTTTTGAATACGTTTGCAAGACATTGTATGTCTGGGTAGAGGTGGACTTTGACTCTGACTTACTATTTGAAGGAGATGGAACACCACTTAGGTCATTTGTTGACCTGAAATGGCTGACTAGATCCCAAAGTTCTTGCAAGGAGTCTGTACAGTTGAAGACTGACATTCAGGCAAAGACATACAGCAAAAATAATCTTGATGGAACTCATTTGAAATCGAGGTCAGTACACACACATTTACTGTATATTTAATTAATGTGCAGGTGCACATATGCTGTAGTCAATATACTTGCATATATACATACACAGCAGCACAATTGGATTAAGGAACTTCATTATTGCTATACACATAAAAATCATGAGGTACTGGTAACATACAATCCTTGTGACATGCAGTCTTTTACAGTATGTAAGAAAATCAAAGATCTCAGCCTGTCTTCTTTATCCCTTGCAGTTATGGAGCTTTCACCAGCCATGAAGGAGTGGCTTTCTTGACCCTCTCCTGCTGTTCCTGATGCACTAAAATACCCTCCACCTACTTTCTCTTTTGTGTCATCTGCCTTCAAATGAGGAGAAAAAAGTGTAGTTAGTTACTAAAACATTCCCCAACCAGTTAGCAAAAAAGTAAATGCATTATAATCTTATGGAAAAGGGTATTTGTTTGTCTAGTCTATGGTCAGGGTCAGGGTCTATGGTCAGGGTTCTAACAGGTACGGACTGGGGCTGAAAGTCAGCCCGGGCATTTGAAAGCACACAGGCACATGTTGTCCCCGTCCCCAAGCACCAGGGGATATATTACTAATATTACCCTGGATAGAGAAAAGCAAGATTTACTACAAAACCAATATTTCTAATGATATCCGTGGCCTGCAGGAGTAAGTGACAGAGTCAGTGTTCTTGTGCTCCGTTACAACTCTTAACAGTATGGGTGTCTTGAATAAAACGATTCTATTAACAACGTAGCAGACAAGTTGGCCCATGACCAGACAGGCCCTTCTGGCATTTGCCAGAATTGCCAGATGGCCAGTTCGGCCCTGGATTCTGACCTGGTCTGGAGTCTGCATTATGGAGGCCTGGTCTAGGATTTGCATTAATGTGGAATTCGATCTGGGGTTTGTACAAAGAGAGATTCTGATCTGGAGTTTATAATAATTTGGAATCTGATGTGATGTCTGTAGAAATGTCCCATTATAAACTAACAATGTGTGGTCAGGATTCTGTACAAATAGGACCAATCTTTTGTCTGTATACATGGGAAGAATCTGATATCTGGGGTCTGTTTAAATTGGGATCTGTATTTCTTTATTGGGTCTAGTCTAAAGTCTATATTTATTTTCAGGGTCTGGTTTGGGTGGGGTTTATATAACTATTTACCGAGTATGAAGCACCAAGTTATTTGTGATGTTTAGTCTGTATTTGTTTAGGAGATCTAGTCTATGGTCAGCATAAATTTAGGGGACTAGAATGTTGGTGGTTTTATGGGGTAAGTAAAATTTGTTTCTTTAGAAACATTCTCCACCATGATTAAAAATCCTGGAGAATCCCTTTATTTCCTTCTTTTTTACTTGCCACAAATTATTGCTTGGGAATGGAAAAAACTGACTCTTTCATATTCTTCTTTACCATACTTCCTTAACCTAGGTAAATATTGTCCTCATGTTTCTAAATGACACATTGACTTTCTCAAGGTTTCCTTTGCTTTCCCTTTATATTATGCATCAATGTTCGCATATATCCTAGGAATCTGATGTACAATGGGTACGGAAAGTATTCAGACCTCTTTAAACTTTTCACTCTCTGAGGAGAGGCTTCCGTCGGGCCACTCTGCCATAAAGGTCCGACTGGTGGAGGGCTGCAGTGATAGTTGACTTTGTGGATCTTTCTTCCATCTCCCTACTGCATCTGTGGAGCTCAGCCACAGTGATATTGGGGTTCTTCTTTACCTCTCTCACCAAGGCTCTTCTCCCATGATTGTTCAGTTTGTTCAAGATGGCAAAGTTTAGGAAGACTTCTGGTGGTCCAAAACTTCTTCCATTTAAGGATTATGGAGACCACTGTACTCTTAGGAACATTGAATACTGCAGAAATTCTTTTGTAACCTTGGCCAGATGTGTGCCTTGCCACAATTCTGGCTCTGAGCTCCTTGGCCAGTTCCATTGACCTCATGATTCTCATTTGGTCTGACATGCACTGTGAGCTGTGAGGTCTTATATAGACAGGTGTGTGCCTTTACAAATCAAGTCCTATCAGTTTAATTAAACACAGCTCGACTCTAATGAAGGAGTAGAACCATCTCAAGAAGGGTCACAAGGAAATTGACAGCATGTGACTTAGATATGAGTGTCAGAGCAAAGGGTCTGAATACATAAGTACATGTGATATTTCAGTTTTTCTTTTTTAATAAATTTGCAAAAATTTCTACATTTCTGTTTTTTTCAGTCAAGATGGGGTGCAGAGTGTACATTTAATGAGAAAGAAATGAACTTTTTTGAATTTACTAAATGGCTGCAATGAAACAAAGAGTGAAAAATTTAAAGGGGGTCTGAATACTTTCCGTACCCACTGTATTCTTGTAATTCAGTTTACTTGAACCAGTGCTACATGTATTCATTTAACCAGTTGTTTGCCTTGTTTAATTGCTGTATTTTCAGAATTTTAAAAACAGAATCACCACCTTCTTGGTTCTTTCTGAAATAGGTGTCTTGCCAAAATGGCAACTGGACTGTTAGACACCAAAATTCACTGAATCTTCTTTTGCACATTAAAAGCGCTAAATCAATGGTAGTGTATAAAAGGAAATCCAGAAAAGAAGAATAAGATGTTGGGGGAAGTGGTAAAGCTTGGCAAATGGATTAGGACTCCTTTAGCATAAAGTAGCAAATGAATGTCAGTAATGCAAAAGGAGATGAAGGAGGCAAAATTACGATGATAACTGTTAATCCTGCATGTTAAACTGGTAACTCCATTTCAGGTGTTAGGGTATGTCAACTGGATATGACATTTATTTGACTGGGGCCGTCACTTGAGATGAGACTTACATCCATTTTTAGAATGGTGTCCCATCCTGAGGTTGATGTGAATGGAAAGAGTTTCAATTAAGTACATTGATCCTGGGGTCTAATATGTGTACAATGACATCTGATGCATGTACCCCATCGAATGATAGAATATATCAGACACTAGCTATATAAACTCAGCCAGGTATTTTTGACTCTGAAATGCTACGGCATTTGAGAAAAGCATACTTTAATAACCACCGGATACTGAGCCACATTGTAAATTAGTCGGATAGACACGTCCCTGGCAGCTTCTCTCTGCACACTGTCCTGGATTGATAGGTCTCTGCCTATACGCACCCGTAGGCAGAGACCTGTCAATCTAGGGCAGTGGTGGTGAACCTATGGAATGGGCACACAAGCCATCTCCTCAGGACTAGAAGACTGTAGGGGAGGGGAAGCGGCAGAGCAGTGGGTCACAGGAGGCAGGAGCTGTAACTGTGCCCGCTGCTAAAGAGAAATGAATATTCCCTGCACTGGCAATGAATATTCATTTCTCTTATAGCGCGCACAGTTTCAGCCACAGCTGCCGGCTTCCAGCAACTCCTGCTGCTGGCCAATCACGTGTCCCTGCTCATTAAGGTAATGATTCCGAATATTCACCTCTCTCCACTTCTATAGGTTTGGAGTGAATATTCATTGCCTTAATGAGCAGGGACAAGCGATCGGCTGGCGGCAGGAGCTGCTGGCCTCTTGAACATAATGCTGTGTGGGCACTCAGGGAAGGTAAGTAGGATGCTTTTTTTAATGCTTTTCTCATTGGGGCCATATACAGTGGGTTTGGAAAGTATTCAGACCCTTTTAAATTTTTCACTCTTTGTTTCTTGCAGCCATTTGGTAAATGCAATAAAGTTAATTTTTTTCTCAGAAATGTACACTCTGCACTCCATCTTGACTGACAAAAAACAGAAATGTAGAAATTTTTGAAAATTTATTAAAAAAGAAAATCTGAAATATCACATGGTCATAAGTATTCAGACTGTTTGCTCAAACACTCATATTTACATCATGTGCTGTCAATTTCCTTGTGATCTTCCTTGAGATGGTTCTACTCCTTCATTGTAGTCCAGCTATGTTTAATTAAACTAAAAGGACTTGATTTGTAAAGGCACACACCTGTCTATATAAGACCTCACAGCTCACAGTGCATGTCAGACCAAATTAGAATCATGAGGTCAAAGGAACTGGCCAAGGAGCTCAGAGACAGAATTGTGGCAAGGCACAGATCTGAAATACAAAAGAAATACAAAAGAATTTCTGCAGTACTCAAGGTTCCTAAGAGCACAATGGCCTCCATAATCCTTAAATGGAAGAAGTTTGGGACCACCAGAAGTCTTCCTAGACCTGGCCATCCAGCCAAACTGGACAATCGCTGGAGAAGAGCCTTGGTGAGAGAGGTGAAGAAGAACCCCAAGATCTCTGTGGCTGAGCTCCACAGATGCAGTAGGGAGATGGGAGAAAGTTCCACAAAGTCAACAATCACTGCAGCCCTCCACCAGTCGGGCCTTTATGGCAGAGTGGCCAGATTGAAGCCTCTCCTCAGTGCATGACATATGAAAGCCCGCATAGAGTTTGCTAAAAAAACACAAAGGACTCCCAGACTATGAGAAATAAGATTCTCTGGTCTGATGAGACAAAGATAGAAGTTTTTGGTGATAATTCTAAGCGGTATGTGTGGAGAAAGCCCGGCACTGCTCATCACCTGCCCAATACAATCCCAACAGTGAAACATGGTGGTGGCAGCATCATACTATGGGGGTATTTTTCAGCTGCAGGGACAGGACGACAGGTTGCAATTGTAGTAAACATGAATGCGGACAAGTACGGAGATATCTTGGATGAAAACCTCTTCCACAGTGCTCTGGACCTCAGACTTGGCTGAAGGTTCACCTTCCAACAAGACAATGAAACCAAGCTACAGCTACAATAACAAAGGAGTGGCTTCAGAACAACTCTGTGATCATTCTTACCTGGCCCAGCCAAAGCCCTGACCTAAACCCAATTGAGCATGGACAGAAGTGAAAATGGCTGTTTACCAACGTTCACCATTCCACCTGACGGAACTGGAGAGTATCTGCAAGGAAGAATGGCAGAGGATCCCCAAATCCAAGTGTGAAAAACTTGTTGCATCATTCCCAAGAAGACTCATGACTGTACTAGCTCAAAAGGGTGCTTCTACTTAATACTAATCAAAGGGTCTGAATACTAATGACCATGTGATATTTCAGTTTTTCTTTTTTTTAATAAATTTGCAAAAATTTTTACATTTCTGTTTTTTTTCAGTAAAGATGTGGTGCAGAGTGAACATTAATGAGAAAAAAATGAACTTTTTTGCATTTACCAAATGCCTGCAATGAAACAAAGAGTGAAATATTTAAAGGCGTCTGAATACTTACTAAACCCACTGTATACAAGGACAGGAATGAGGAACCATGTATACCATGATAGGGATGATGAACCAAGCATGCAAGGATAGGGATGAGGAGCCATGCACACCATGATAGGGATGAGGAACCATATATGCAAGGATAGGGATGAGGAACCATGCATACAAGGATGGGAATAAGGAGCCATGCATAGAAGGATAGGGATGAGGAGCCATGCATACCAGGACATGGATGAAGAGCCATGCATACCAGGACAGGGTTGAGGAGCCATGCAGACAAGGACGGGAATAAGGAGCCATGCATGCAAGGATAGGGATGAGAAACTATGCATACATGTATAGGGATAAAGAGCCATGCATACAAGGATAGGGATGAGGTGCCATGCATACCAGGATAGGGATGAGGAACCATGCATGCAAGGATAGGAATGAGGAACCATGCATACAAGGATGGGGATAAAGAGTCATGTATACCAGGATGGTGATAAAGAGCTATGCATACAAGAATGGGGGTAAGGAACCTTGCAAACAAGGATAGGGATGAGGAGCCTACATACCAGAATAGGGATGAGGAACCATGCATATAAGGATAGGGATGAGGAGCCATGCATACCAGGATAGGGATGAGGAACCATGCATGTATGGATAGGGATGAGGAACCATGCATACAAGGATGGGGATAAGGAGCCATGCATACCAGGACAGGGATGAGGAGCCATGCAAACAAGGATGGGTAAAGGAGCCATGCAGACAAGGATGGGAATCAGGAGCCATGCATAGAAGGATAGGGATGAGGTGCCATGCATACAAGAATGGGGGTAAGGAACGATGCAAACAAGGATTGGGATGAGGAACCATGCAAAAAATGATAGGGATGAGGAGCCAGCATACCAGGATAGGGATGAGGAACCATGCATATAAGGATAGGGATGAGGAGCCATGCATACCAGGATAGG
This sequence comes from Oophaga pumilio, assembly GCA_009801035.1. Taxonomy (NCBI): domain Eukaryota; kingdom Metazoa; phylum Chordata; class Amphibia; order Anura; family Dendrobatidae; genus Oophaga; species Oophaga pumilio. The sequence goes on along the minus strand of VIAB01009968.1, from coordinate 61,381 downwards.
GATGAGGAGCCATGAATACAAGGATGGGAATAAGGAGCCATGGAGACAAGGATGGGGATAAGAAGCCAAGTAGACAAGGATGGGGATAAGGAGCCATGCTTATCAGAATAGGATTAGGGGACAATGCATACCCGGCTTATACTCAAGTCAATAAGTGTTCCCAGTTTTTTGTGTCAAAATTAGGTGCCTTGGCTTATACTCGGGTCGGCTTATACACGAGTATATATGGTATTTTTTATGTGAGGCCATAATACAGTATGGAGCACTATGTGAGGCCATTTTATAGTATGTGGTATAGTATGTCGTTCCATTATACTGCATGGAGTACTATGTGGGGCCCATTATACTTTATGCAGGACTATGTGAGGGCCATCCCACCTCTCTTCCTGCTCCCTCTTCGACCGCTTTCAGTCTGGCTTCCGGCCGCATCACTCCACTGAGGCTGCCATGGCTAGAGTTGCCAGTGACCTATTAGCCGCCAGAGCCGAGCGACACTGCTCTGTCCTCCTCCTTCTGGACTTGTCTTCTGCCTTTAACACAGTGGACCATTCCCTATTATTGCAGACCCATTCATCTCTTGGCATCACTGACTTGGCCCTAACTTGGATCTCGTTATGCCTAACAGACCAGGCATTCGTCGTCTCCCACTCATGCACCGCCTCCTCACCTCACCTCCTATCTGTCGGGGTCCTGCAGGGTTCAGTCCTCTGGCCTCTGCTTTTCTCCATCTGAGCCTTTGGCCTAGGATGGCACATGGGGTCCCGTGGCTTTCAGTATCATCTCTGTGCCAATGGCACACGGATCTGCATCTCTGGACTAGATATCGCCACCCTGCTGTCCATAATCCCATAGTGTCTGTCCGTTATTTCATCCTTCTCCGCTAGATTTCTAGAGCTTAATGTGGACAGGGCAGAGTTCATCATCTTTCCCCATCTCATTCGACTCCCCCAACAGACCTATCCATTAAAGTAATTGGCTGCTCACTCTCCCCGGTCCCACGGGCTTGCTGCCTCGTGGTGATCCTTGGCGCTGGTCTCTCCTTCCGGCCGCATATCCGGGCCCTTTCCACTTCCTGCTGACTTCAACTCAAGGGTATTTCCTGGATCTGTACATTCCTAAACCAAGAATCTGCAAAGACCCTGGTCCATGCCCTCATCGTCTCCCGCCTCTACTACTGCAGACTCCTGCTCTGTGGCCTCTCCTCTGGCACTCTTGCGCCCCTCCATTCTCTTCGGGGCTCTGCTGCTTGACTGGTACACCTGTCCCCCCGCTATTCCCCGGCCTCTCCCCTCTGTCGGTCCCTGCACTGGCTACTCAGTACCCAAAGACTCCAGTTCAAAACCCTGAGCATGACATACGGAGTCTTCCGCATCCTTTGTCCTCCATGAGTCTGTGACCTCGTCTCCCTGTACTTACTTGCACGCGGCCTCTGGTCCTCACAAGATGTCTTTTTATACTCTTCTCTTATCTCCTCTTCCCACAATCGCATACAAGATTTCTCCCATGCATCCCCCCTACTCTGGAGTTCTCTGCCCCAACACATCAGACTCTCGCCTACCATGGAAACCTTGAGGGGAAACCTGAAGACCTACTTCTTCCGACAAGCCTACAACCTGCAGTAACCACCAATGGACCAAACCACTGTACCACCAGCTCTATCCTCGCCTACTGTATCCTCACCCATCACTTGTGGTTTGTGAGCCCTCGAGGGCAGCGTCCTCTCTCCTCCTGTACCAGTTGTGACTTGTATCGTTTAAGATTACTGTACTTGTTTTTACTATGTATACCCCTCCTCACATGTAAAATGCCATGGAATAAATGGCGCTATAATAATAATAAATAATAATAATAATAAAAATTACACTGTATGGAGATCTGTGTGGAGCCATTGTACTGTATGGAGGACTTTATGAGCCTTTGATGGGGAACTGAGGGAGAGGGGTACAGTAGGGTCATCAAACTGCGTGTGGAGGCGTTCACTGTGGGGGTATCATACTGTCTTTGGTAGCACTTTTGTTTGCATCATACTTTATTATCTGTTTTATTCAAGGTTTTTCATCTTTTGTTATTACATATTTAAATTAGGCCATTGGGACATATGCTTTTTTCTGCTGTTACATAACATTATATTATTTCACTATAATTCCAAAAGTTAATCGTTTTATTTGATAAGGAAAAACTTCCTCAATTGTAGACATTTTTTTTAACAAATATCAAGGTTGGCCTGCAACTTTCTGCAAGCTTTTAACTTGTATTTGAGTTTGATATCCCTGCCTTAAAGGGTTTGTTCTCATCATGATAAAGGGTTACAATTGCAAAGAGGTTGTAAAAACAAACAATTTTGCAATTTTACTTTTGATTAAAAATCCTCTCCATTCTCAAAAACAGACCTTCACTACATTTGGTGTCTAGTATCTTAGGCTTGGAGTGCAGCGCTTACAAGCTCTTTGATATTGATTCTGTAGCACGCTAATGTATGAGTTGTCTTTCTAATCTAAAACCTCAGTATTCAGGGCATTTTCTGAAAAATAAGTGGGTTTTGGATTGCAGTTTGGGCACTCGGTCTCTAAAAGGTTCGCCATCACTGATCTAGGGCAATAGGCAGGGAGAAGACACTGGGGACTTGCCCATCTGACAGGTCTACAGTGCAGCTTGGTCCCCAATGGCTATTAATGTATGTTTTTCTCTAACAGATACCTGGCTGAAGTCATACAGTCAGTGTCTGATACATACTGCCACTGGATTGGGCACCATGTATCAGCTGTTAGATAAAAGTTTGATAAAAAAAAATGTTTTTCTTTAATAAATTCAAAAGATAAGCCATTATACATTCAAACAGTCAGAAAAATGAAAACTTGCAAACAGTGAAATGATGCGTGCTAAAAACAGCTAAAATCTATTTTATTCCAGCGTCCACAATTAGTCACCTTATGTCCTCAGCTGGACAAATGGATTGACTAAAGAAAACAAAAATATAAACAAAGTGCAGGAGTCAACTTGTCTAAACACCACCAAAATGCCTCTGCAAGAGAAATGTACAGTCATTGTAATGCTGAGCACATAGAAGAGGATCCCGAGCACCCCAGCCTATGTAGACAGGGATCATCATGTTGGGCCAACCACTTTATAACAATGGAAGATAAACACCCTGAAATGCATAAATAATGTACATCCAACTGCCAGAGGAACCACAGTCATTGTATCGTACAATTAGGTTTCGCTCCCAAGATGTTTATTTTATAGTTTCCATGTGTGTAAAATAAATGCAATGGATTTTGAGATAACTAAACAAGCAGAGATCTGTCTTATTTCTGTTATTTGTAAATAAAGTAGAATATAAAGTCTTCTACTGCTTCACACTTGTGTCCTTTTCTTATCACACTGTGGCAGGCTCTAGTCTCCAGCTCTTATGTGGCCAGCCCCCTGCATGTCTATGGTCCAGCTGGGCTTTCCAGAGACAGAGAAAAACAGCCAGGGGAAATTCCCCAGCACAGTCATTTCCATTGTACCATTAGGGCCTCATAAAATTCCCCAAAGGTGGACAGGATGTCAACAGAGTTTTCTTTACTTCACTAAGACAATTGGCTATCCACTAATTAATTAACATATTATTCTTCTACATGAAGCAAAACCATCAAGAACCCTCAATCATCTGTTCTTCATATTTAGACACCCACATCCTGAATGATTTCTAGATCCTGGCACCAAGGTTTTGCCATGCAATTCCTGCATCACTCAGGAAAGCATTCTCTGACATTCTTTTCTGCTGAGTCACTTTTGTCAGTTAAAGAATTCAGTGAGGAAATATTCACAGAGGCCAAGAAAGGGAAAGGGAGGGGGAGAAGAGAAATAAAAGATAAATGTGGGAAATCTGAATGTGTTACAACGTTGCAAAATGACAGCTTTGAGAGTACTTAGAAAATGAGGAGGAGGATAGAAGAACAAGCAAAGTAGCCATGAGATTATTAACACTAGAACTACTGCACTCGTGACACCACAATGCAAATACATAGTGCGAAGTAGTCAAAATGACTACCTCAGTAGTTCTAGTGTTAATCACTCCCAGTCACAAGTCACAATCCTCACAAATTTCATAAAACATAGGGAAAAAATGGGGAATTTTTCAAGATGAAAGCTTAAAGGCGACTTCATAGTCATATGACTTGCTTACCATGACATAATCATGTTGTCAAATTTATTTTAATGTTTCATCAGTGATATGTCTTATGTAAACAAAACTGACCCCATTAACTAAGGATTGCTAGCCAGCTCCCCTTAAAAAAAACTCCACTCCCCCCAGAAACTTTAATGGAGTATTGGCACATCCTTGCTTTTTAGCATACAGGTGATTCTGTGATACTGTAAAACAGGGCCACATATGTGTCATTTTAGTGTCTAAGGTACAATGAATGAGGCAACAAGGTTCAACCTCGGCCAACTCATTTATTTAATTTTATTTATTTTACTAATTTATATAGCGCCATTAATTCCACAGCCCTTTACAGACATTATTGGCACTGTTCCCGATGGGGCTCATAATATAAATTCCCTATCAGTATGTCTTTGGAATTTGGGAGGAAGCCCACGCAAACACGGGGAGAACATACAAACTCCATGCAGATGTTGTCCTTGGTGGGATTTGAATCCCGGACCCCAGCACTGCAAGACTGCAGTGCTAACCACTGAGCCACCGTGCCGCCCGATGGATTTACCATCCTCAGTATGCTTTTTTATTTTAATTCTTTCCAAACCTGCGTGATAAATGTACAACACATTAAGCAGTGTATTCCCTCAAACTGCTGTGATGCTCATTTACTTTGGCTGACCTAACGAACATGAACCCAGTTATTGTTATCTATCTGTTTGGATACAACTCCTTCAAGATCCCAGAAGTATCATTTCTCCTTGCAGAGAGTGACATGTTAAGCATGCCAAGGTGAGGAGAATTAAAACTGCAATGCTCTTTTGGGTCAGACACCCTCACACAGCCAAATCAGATCTTACTAGTGTTGAGCGATACGATACCGCAAGTATCGGGTATC
>VIAB01009968.1:10462-29324 GCA_009801035.1 Oophaga pumilio | reverse complement strand
TCCCGGATCTCCACAATAAAAACATAATTTCCCTTCACGTCGTCGTTTCCTCTGCTTCTCCTTGAAGTTGGTGGCACCAACCTCCATGGCCTCCGTGAATGGCATCACATCAGACATAGCAGGCAATACAGGAATCTCACGCAGGATAATTCCTCTCTCCCGTAACCTCCAGTCCATACAAAAGGCCTGGGTCATGGTCTCCTCCAGGGAACTGGGTGGCGGATGGAGGGCCAGCGCATCCTTGAGATGATCAGAAAGTCCTCTCCTGAACTGGCATCTCAAAGCAGAGTCATCCCAAGACACCTCAGTAGACCACCGTCTAAACTCAGAACAATACCGTTCAGCAGTTAGCTTACTCTGGAATAGACACATGATCATGTCCTCTGCTACCCTGACCCGGTGTGGTTCATCATAAATCCATCCTAAAGCCTAAAAGAACCTATCCACAGACATGCGTTCAGGGGTAGTAGCTGGTAAAGAAAAAGCCCAGGTTAGAGGACCATCCCGGAGTAATGAAATAATTATCCCCACCCGTTGACTCTTAACTCCAGAGGATCTGGGTCTGAGGGTACGTTTCCACGTTATGGAAACCTGGCGTTTTGGACAGAGCGGAAACCCCGCTCCGCCCAAAGCCCCACCCGCTTCTGAACGCGCGAAGAATCCGGATGTGTTCATTGAACACATCCGGAATCGCAGCAGCGCTACATAGGCCTGTGTTCTTTACCTTGTGGCGACGGAGCGTCGCCGCAAGGTAAAAGGACATGCTGCGATCTGAAAAGAAGCGCTGCTTGTCCGTTTACGCAGGTCTGCCTCCTGCGTGTTTTAACGCGTAGTGGAGATGGGATTTCATGAAATCCCCTCCACTATGCTGTAACATCTGGACACTGCGTGTTTGATGCTGCGGCTGTACACAGCGTCAAACACGCAGCGTTTCCTTAGCGTGGAAACATGCCCTAAGGGAAAAAAGTAGCTTACAACTTTCTCTGAATGCAAGAAACCTCTCCTTCTCTCTGAAGAAAGTATCAGGGAGCCTGACCGTAGGTTCAGGAGAATGTAAGGAAACATCACTGGGGTTAGATTGCCTAACAGGAAATTTTGTCACGGAACACTGAAAAGATCTTACAGTCTGAGAGAGCTCCCGCTGGAGCTGGAGAGGAAGCAAGAGCCCTATGTTCTACTGACAAATCTTGCATCATTTGGGTCAGATTTGACATCTGACCGCAAGAGTGTGCAGCGGATCCATAAGGAGCATAGCAAAGAAAAAAAAACTGCTTATGGTCAGCTAGAATGTCACCATCCACTATGTGTGGACAGGGATCACTCGCTTAGCAGGTCTTAGAGGCAAACACTGGCATGCTCAGGGTTAAAACAACAGTTCATCTGGTTTATTCTTCACCAGTGTGCAGCAGACATTACACAAAGTACAGTCTTTATGGTTTAATCCTCCTCAGAATGTATCATTCATTATACACAACACAGTCCTCATGACCCCTGTGATTATCCACACGGACCCCTGTCCGTTACCTGCTGGTGCCTCAGATTCTCAGACACTTCTTCACCTTAGAGGCGTCTCACACAAAAACACAGTCCCATGACCCCAGTCATTATCCACACGGACCCCTGTCCGTTACCTGCTGGTGTCTCAGGTTCTCAGACACCTCTTTACCTCAGAGGCATCTAGTTCACATCACTCACGGACCCCGATCCGTCTCTCTTATGGTTTTCAAGACCGTCTTCTTCCTCTCTGGCTCAAGCTCGCCAGGACAGCTTCCCAGTCTGTGCCACGTCCCGCCTGGACATCAGGGAGCTCTGTCCAGCCTGACAGACTCCCAGCAGTCCACACAAACTCAGTCTCTCTCAGAGACTCCTCAGTCTCAGACTCTCTCACTCTCACCATGTGCAAAACACTCCCTTTCATACCTGTAGCCAGTCCCCCAGCTAAGGTATGGAGCACATGGTCGGGTCACCTGTTCATGACCTCATCACAGGTCCTATATTAAGAGCAAGCCCTATGCACACTAATATAGTGGGTGCTGCTAGAGGAACAAGTTCCATAATATAAGTCAAAAACCTCGAGCACTCTCCAAGGAAAAGAACTGAAGAAAAGTTTTTCTTTTGATGATTTTTTATTGACACACACCGTAAAAGATTCTGCACGAAATTTGTACAAGGCCCCAACGTTTTGGCCTATTCGGCCTTTTTCAAGGGGAATTTTTCTATCAAAAACACAGAGAAAAATAAAAAATCACATAAATAAATAAATGATGTTCTCCATATTAATAGTGTCTTAATACAGATATATGTGAGACATGAGATCAACATGTGAATAATTCACCTATTAAGAAATAAATGAAAAAATACATATTAGTGAAAAACTGGAGAAATATAACAACCAAAGATATATATTATTTTTTCAATTGGCAAAGTAAAACCTAAGCGTCTTTCATAAACGATAATGCTTATTGTAAGGGCATATACTCATAACTTTTTGACTATCTGTGACTATATAAATAGATGTGTTATGTCTCAGATAAATATGGGAGTCAATTACAAGCATTATATACTTCAATACATTCTGCTTCTATATATGCATCTGATTTTAATTATCTATGCCATACACATGGACCGTGGCATATTGACATGCTTATGTTATCAGAATCGCTGCAAACATCAGGTATAGTTAAGATTCAGTAAGGAACTCACGGCGTCACAAGCATATGATCACAGTATAATTCACAGAAGGCATGCGTTTTCCTGAAGAAAAGACAAAGATTACCTGTAGTTGCAGGAAAAAACGTGCGCGGTGTGTTCCGAGGGATGCGGTGTGCCCGGGTTACCCAGAGAGTCTCCTTTATGCTCGTCGTGATTGCTATCATGTGACCGGTATGTGAGGTAATGAGAGCCGTAAGTGAACACCTGGAATCTCACCACTAAACTGTGGTAGTGAAGTGAAAGTGAGCGCCTGCGCTGTGGCGCTAGACAGGGTGATGGTATCCGTACATCTCTTGTTTCTGCGCGCATGCGCAAAACCGCTATGATACAGAACGAAAACATTATATTTATAGGGAATCCGTGAAAAATATCAGAAATGCCTAGTGGCATTAGAAAAAATAATCAAACCCCATTTTGTTATTTGTATAAGGAATCTGAGGATAACCCCGGAGTGCGTGGTGACATTACTTAAAGGGCAACCAGACCCTATTAGGTTATCTGTAAAGAAAAAAGAAAGAAAAAGAGCTCAGAATTACACAGTATATATAATGGTAAACAATCTATATACACTAAGAGGAACTCAATAGGAGACCTCATACTCCCTATTTAGACCTAGAGGTTCTAATGTTTGCAGTGTAAAAATCCAGAAAGCTTCTCTGGTTTTTAGTTGTTTGATTCTATCCCCTCCTCTGCGAGGGATGGGTATGTGATCAATCACTTGATATTTCAATTGAGATATGTTGTGTCCTGAAGTAATGAAGTGGGCAGGGATGGGTAGCATCAGCCTTTTGCACCTTATGGTTTCATCACAGGTCCTTCACAACACTCCCAACCACCAGTGGGCGGTGTATGTGTGGTTAGCAAGTCCCACTCAGCTCACAAGCTAACCCTGTAAGCCTCGCTTGTAAATAAACAGAACTCTTGTAGAACTACAAGTCCCAGAACAACATTCCTGGCTTACAGCGCAGAGGAGCTCTACGACACATACCTGCCATTTACAACCATGTAGGGGACTGTCTTTTTATCCACAACACGCCTCCATCCATAACTTGAGGAGCATATACAGCGCCCCCTAGCTGCATCATGGGTCACTACACCACAGCAGGTAGATGCAAGCTCCACTAGATGGCAATAGAGTGGAGGGAGAACTGCACACAGCAAGAGCAGACCTGCAGTGCAACAGCAAGGCTGCCACCAAGTGGCAACAGAATAGTCAAATAAGTTGTGTCAAATCCTAGACTGTAGCGCAGTACCAAAGGAATAAACAAAACACAGAGTCAGATGCAAGCCAAATGGGTCAGTACCAGTCAGGAGCAGATATGCCAAAGATAAGAAACAAACAGCTGGTCAGGGTCCAAGCCAAGTCAAATACAAGGGAGTCAACAAACTTACAGGGAAACACTGAGTCAGGACAGGCAGAGGGAATAAACAGACACAGGGCAAGTCAAGGATCACAGCAGGACTAATCAGGATGCACCAGAACCAGATACACACGCCATAGGCAGAACTATAGCTGACACCACCTGCCGGATGACGCGGAGATAAATAGCAAGCCTGAAACTGAGACTGAGTCTGAGAAAAGTTAACCCCTGATAAATTGTTTGTCCTGAAGCAAGGTCATATTTGTGTTAAAATTATTTTGTGCTGGCAATATTTTGGAATTGGCAGGAGTCCACATTTTAAAATATTTAAAATATTAATTCTTTGTGATAATACCGTAGTCCTGCAGCAAGTCCACATATTTGCAGAAAAATATATGGGGCTGGTAATGTGCTAGGCAGGAGTCCACATTTGTTCCAAATATGCCAGAACCATGAGTACAGATCATAAGCCATAGGTGAAGCTCCCAACACAATGTGAACAATGTCAGATGACAGACTGGAGCCTATGTACCCCCAAAAAAGTATAAAACTTACCATATTTTTCAGACTATGAGACACTCTTTTTTCCTCCAAAATGTGGAGGAAAATAGGGGTGCGTCTTATAGTCCGGATGCACCTGCTCTGGCTGTGCTGGGGAGGTGGGGCAGCGGCGGAGCAGCGGATCACACTAGGCAGGAGCTGGCTGCTGCGGCTAATTCCTGAGACCACTGAGAAATGAATATTCACTGCATTTCATGCCCGTAGGCGTGGAATACAGTGAATATTCATTTCTCTTTAATAGCATTCTGGTTTGCATGGCCCCATCCTTATCCTGGTATGATTGACCCCATCCTTATACTGATATCCAGGGCCTCCATCCCTGTCCTGGTATGCATGGCCCCATCCTTATTCAGATATGATTGGTCCCCATCACCGTCCTGGTATGCATGGCCCCATCCCTATCCTGGTATGCATGACCCCATCAGAATAAACATAAAAGAAACCCAAACCATTACATTTACCTTCTTGCGCTCCCTCGCAGCTTCCTGTTCTGATGCCAGCAGCTGTGATATGCTTGTAAGCAGCACATGGCAGGGACATCATGAGCTGCTGACAAGCCAAGGACAGCTGTCAGAATACTCACCACTCTTCACGCCGGGACTATTTACATGGAGGGCAGTGAGTATTTACTGCTCTTTAATAGCGAGCAGAGTGTCAGCCGCAGCAGCCTGTTTCCTGCAGCTGCCGGGCTTTCACATGTCCCCGCTACTTAAGGCAATGAATATTCAATTCTTTCCACTCCCATAAGCATACCAGGATGGGGGACAATCATACCAGGATAAAGACGGAGCCATGCATCCCAGGATGGGGATAAGGGCTAATCATACCAGAATAAGGATGGGGACATGCATACCAGCATGGGGATGGGGGCCAATCATATCAGAATAAACATGGGACCCTGCATACCAGGACAGAGATGGGGCCCTGCATACCAGGATGCGGTTGAGAGGGGGCCATTCCTACAAGGATAGGGTTGGGGCCATGCAAACCAGGATGGAGATGGGGGCCCTGCATACCAGGATAGGGATGAGAGGGACCATTCCTATCAGGCTAGGGATAAGGGGGACATGCCTACCAGGATAGGGATGAGGAGGTCATGCATACCAGGAGAGGGATGAGGAGGCAATGCATACAGGATAGGGATGAGGGGGGCATGCACAACAGGATGGAGATGAGAGGGCCTATGCATACCAGGATTAGGATGAAGGGGCCCAAACACACCATGATGGGGATGAGGGGCTCATGTATACCAGGATAGGGATGATGGGGCCATGCATACCAGGATGGGGATGAGGGAACTATATATACCTGAATAGGGTAAGTACAGAACTGACCACAATTTTTGTTTCACTTTTTTTCTAATTTCCTCCTCTAAAACCTAGGTGCGTCTTATGTGCCCGATGTGTCTTATAGTCTGAAAAATACTGTACTGCTTATAAAATTGTATTTAAAAATTGTAAGAATCATGTAAAGATAACTTAAAAACAACAGCAACCAGTATTAGGAGAATGGTGAATACACAAAATATGTGATAGCACAAACAGGCAGTTAGCACAAAATGATAGTACAGAGAATGTACAGTTCAGACCAAAAGTTTGGATGCACCTCATTGAAAGATTTTTCTGTAGTTTCATGACTATGAAAATTGTAAATTCACACTGGAGGCATCAAAACTATGAATTAACACATGTGGAATTATATACCTAACAAAAAAGTGTGAAACAACTGAAAATATGTCTTATATTCTAGTTTCTTCAAAGTAGCCACCTTTTGCTTTGATGACTGCTTTGCACACTCTTGGCATTCTCTTGATGAGCTTCAAGAGGTAGTCACCGGAAATGGTTTTCACTTCACAGGTATGCTCTGTCAGGTTTAATAAGTATCATTTCTGGCCTTATAAATGGGGTTGGGACCATCAGTTGTGATGTGCAGAAGTCTGGTGGATACACAGCTGATAGTCCTACTGAATATACTGTTAGAATTTGTATTATGGCAAGAAAAAAGCAGCTAAATAAAGAAAAATGAATGACCATCATTACTTTAAGAAATGAAGGTCAGTCGGTCTGAAAAATTGGGAAAACTTTGAAAGTGTCCCAAGTGCAGTTGCAAAAACCATCAAGCGCTACAAACAAACTGGCTCACATGAGGATCGCCCCAGGAAAGGAAGACTAAGAGTCACCTCTGCTTCTGAGGATAAGTTTATCCGAGTCACCAGCCTCAGAAATCGCAGGTTTACAGCAGCTCAGATTAGAGACCAGGTCAATGCCACACAGAGTTCTTGCAGCAGACACATCTCTACAACAACTGTTAAGAGGAGACTTTGTGCAGCAGGCCTTAATGGTAAAATAGCTGCTAGGAAACCACTGCTAAGGACAGGCAACAAGCAGAAGAGACTTGTTTGGGCTAAAGAACACAAGGAATGGACATTAGACCAGTGGAAATCTATGCTTTGGTCTGATGAGTCCAAATTTGAGATCTTTGGTTCCAACCACCGTGTCTTTGTGCGACACAGAAAAGGTGAACGGATGGACTCTACATGCCTGGTTCCCACCGTGAAGCATGGAAGAGGAGGTGTGATGGTGTGGGGGTGCTTTGCTGTTGACACTGTTGGGGATTTATTCAAAATTGAAGGCATACTGAACCAGCATGGCTACCACAGCATCTTGCAGCGGCATGTTATTCCATCTGGTTTGCGTTTAGCTGGACCATCATTTATTTTTCAACAGGACAATGACCCCAAACACACCTCCAGGCTGTGTAAGGGCTATTTGACCAAGAAGGAAAGTGATGGGGTGCTACGCCAGATGATCTGGCCTCCACAGTCACAAGACCTGAACCCAATCGAGATGTTTTGGGGTGAGCTGGACCGCAGAGTGAAGGCAAAAGGGCCAACAAGTGCTAAGCATCTCTAGGAACTCCTTCAAGATTGTTGGAAGACCATTTCCGGTGACTACCTCTTGAAGCTCATCAAGAAAATGCCAAGAGTGTGCAAAGCAGTCATCAAAGCAAAAGGTGGCTACTTTGAAGAACCTAGAATATAAGACATATTTTCAGTTGTTTCACACTTTTTTGTTAAGTATATAATTCCACATGTTAATTCATAGTTTTGATGCCTTCAGTGTGAATGTACAATTTTCATAGTCATGAAAACACAGAAAAATCTTGAGAAGGTGTGTCCAAACTTTTGGTCTGTACTGTATATATCTTTTTATATATGGAGATAATGGTGTGCACAAGGTCTAATAGGGCAAGGTGCAAGTGCAAGGGATCAAATCCTACTATATAGAAATATAAAACACTACACTCTCTATAGGAATTCTATGCAAAATCTTAAAGAATTTATTCATTCAACCAGAAAAGAGAAGCACATTATACGTATAAGCGACAGGCAAATCATTTGACGTTTCGACTCTCCCGAGTCTTAATCATAAGTCACTATAAAATAAAAGACAATATAATGAATGACAAAGCATAAATAACATGTTGTAATAATAGACATTTTCAGAATAAATATTAAAATGACAAGTAAAAAAACCAAAATTACATAAAAAAGTATAACACCATAGAGACTCACAAGCACCAATTGATCGCCTTAGTATGTAAAAAATGAGACCCAAGTTATTGAGACCCAACTTACTGGTACCCTTCCTTCCACTGAATGGACTGCTCTCAAAAATAAGACGGACAAAATCATTGCGGAGCACCAAAAGGTACTTCAAGTTCAAGAACGCAAATGAGTCAAGTTCCAAAGAGACATCAAGGACTACTCTAACAATAAAATCTATAAATGGAGCGATTCTACCGGTCCTGGAACCTGGCCAAGACAATCATCCCGCCGAAGATATGGATCATTCAGTTCCGGAAACCGAAAAACAAGTCCAAACATAAAAGCCCTTCCCAAATTTAGAAAACCAAAAAACCAAGGGAAATAGGCAAATAGTACAAAATTTTATTAAATAACATATATACTCAACAGTACAGGAGAAAAATCACAAGATACAACAACGCCAGAAGTGCAATATCAAATATACAGATTGCCCTAGTTCTAAATACATGACATATCTATATTAAGCCATTAATAATTAATATTAATATATTAAGATGAACGATGATATAACAGTAGCTTTGTATGATATATAATTAGGGACACTTGTCCTATTGTTACATTATATGCTTTGATGTTGAGTCATTGTTCTTCTCACATATGTCAGTATCATTACAACATATGGGGCATATGATCAGCCTTTTTTGGCTTAATATAGATATGTCATGTATTTAGAACTAGGGCAATCTGTATATTTGATATTGCACTTCTGGCGTTGTTGTATCTTGTGATTTTTCTCCTGTACTGTTGAGTATATATGTAATTTAATAAAATGTTGTACTATTTGCCTATTTCCCTTGGTTTTTTGTTTTTTTATCATTCAGTTCGGGCAGCGACTCCTCAGTTGGAACCAGCAGGCCACATTTTTTATCCAAAAGCCGCAAGGGAGGCCAATACAATACAAACAGACAAGACGATCGCGGAGAAAAAATGACCACACGTTCGCAGGTAGGCTACCGAATTTGGTAGTTAATATCTCAAGGTACTCCCTTTCACCAACAGAACTCTCCATTCTGCAGAAAGGATTATCATTTTGCCTGACTCCTAGCTGGAACCCCTTCCAGTTAGAACAGGACCTTTAACACTTTTACCGTAATGTAAGCTTGAAAACACATTTTGCTGCTTCACCATTAACTAGTGTACTTCCTCCTGATCCTCCTCTGGAACTATCCATTCTCAACTTAGGTCTTCGTAATCCCAGCTCATTCTCTCCACCTCATACCTATCATCCTGTGGAAACTTTTATCTCTTTGGTGGACCGTGAGGTCAAGTCACTAATACCTCAGCAAAAATTGGGTTTCTTCCCTACCCACTCAAACCTCTCCCTTGAGGAGAAACAGGCCATTACATCACTATGCTCAAATTCTGAGATTATTATTAAGCCAGCCGATAAGGGTGGCGCCATTGTGGTGATGGACCGTATGGAATATCGCCATGAAATTAGCAGACAACTCTCAGACCCAGATACGTACAGGATTATTGCCAGTGATCCTACCTCTACTATTAAAAAGAAAATAAATGACCTCATCAAACTCTCTCTGGACAATCATACTATTGATACCAAAACGGCTACTTTTTTACAGAACCCCCATCCCATTACTCCTGTCTTCTACATCTTGCCCAAAATCCATAAGGATCTCTATAACCCCCCTGGAAGGCCAATTGTGGCCTCCACTGACTCAATACTTTCTCCACTTTCTGTCTATTTAGAATAGATACTTACACCCTTAATCAACGGCACAAGATCATTCTTACTTGATACGGGTCATTTTCTCAATATCATCCAACGACTAAACATCATACCAGCCTCAAGCCTTTTGGTTACTCTTGATGTTAGTAGACTATATACTTCCATATAACACACGAGAAGGGGATTAGAGCCACCAAATCACTTTTGGATAGTTCTGACTTGTCGTCCAATTCTATTCAATTATGCCTGGATTTATTAAAATTGGTCCCCTTTTGAAATTTTTTTCCTTTATGAGGATACCTTTTATGTACAAACGAGTGCAGTGTTTTATATTTCTATATATATTTTAATATGTCACAACAGTCCAATGTAAATCGTGATAGATTGCAGAAAGCCAATTCCCAGGGGAAGCTATTAGAAACACTGTAAATTCATCATATGAGGTCCAAGGCATCTGAATATATATTTTGGTGGTAAAAAAATCTAATGTACAATTGTACCTGAATGCAAAGATAGATGCCAAGAAGATTCACATATATAAGATGAAAGTGGATGCATGTGTTGCCAAGTCACAGCACCATACCCTGGGTAGAGGCTTCTAAGAGACCACATAGTAGCAGTACAATTAAATGCATTATTGCTGACCCATAAAGTGGAAAAGTTGCCTGTGTGCGCTGGTGAAAATATGAATTCTTTTTGCTAATACAGTAGTCCTGAAATAAGGCCACATTTCAGTATGAAATATTTAGTGCTACCTACTATTTTTTCTCCAGCCCAGAGTCCACATTCTGAATCAAATTTTTTGTACTAATAGCCTGCTGCAGAAAGCAGGCTAAATTTTAGTAATAAATACTTTGTGATAATTGTGTGGTCCAGCTACAAGCAACATTTTAGCATAGGACAATGCTTAGAATAGCATTTCTAGCTTAAGCATTGTTCAGTAACAGGTGGATGAGTCACAGGCGTAGGCCTGGCGGTCTGAGAGCCCTGCATATTCAGGCAAGACACATGAAGGAGACGCAATTTGAAGTCCAAACATTTCCAAAAATAAGAGGCAGACACAACAAAAGTGGCATAAATTTATTTTATTTATCTATTTATATATTTTACTCAATTATATAGCGCATTTGCACCTTTAATTCCACACAGTGCTGTACAGACATTACCATTTTCCCAGGAGTAGAAATAGTATAATGGGGCTCCAAACATTTGGAGACCCAACTTGGAGTCTCCACATTTCACAAAATTGTTAGTATTATCAGCAGCAGTAGCAACAGCAGGCACAGAAGCCACACTAAAGATATCAGAGTGCAGTTACGTGACATTAATGCATCACACTAAAAATGCAATATCACCTAGTTTGTACAGTCTGCGATTGGGGTGCAAAAGTCCTTGGAGATCCGTTACTTTTTCATCTTGATGAAAGTTAGGCGATTTACACCTACAGGGGACAGCAGTATGCACTTATCCATCAGGACACCACCAGCAGCACTGAAGACACGTACTGAGAGAATACTGACAAAACCTCCAAGGTGTGACAGGTGAGCTTAGACTATTCTTCCATTTTCGAAGACCAAAAAGGGTCCAAACCCCTTATGGCATTGATATTGAGCCTGAGACACTCTTGGACCATTTTCTTCACTAGTTCATTATGTCTCAGACTTGTACCCTATAGGTTCTACAGTTGCACGAGCGCATCTAAAAAGTGCGTGAAACACCTCACATAATTTTTTTTTATCTATTTTACTCACTTATATAGTGCCATTAATGACACAGCACTTCATACACATTTTCAGCACTTTCCCCACTGGGGCTCACAATCTAAATTTCCTATTAGTATGTGTTTGGAGTGTGGGAGGAAACCAGAGTACCCAGAGGACCTACGCAAACATACAAACTCTTGCAGATGTTGTCATTGGTGGGGTTTGAACCCAGAGCCCCAGTGCTGCAAGGCTGCTGTTCTAACCACTAAGCCACCTTGCTGTATCTGCCACTTACACTGCTGCTAATGTTTTTGCCTTGACAACTCAACATTCCCGGCGTTGGAAGTCTACAACTGCGATGCACACTGTGTTCCTAACTGCTGTTTTGGAAAAAAAACACTCTTCAGATTGTCTACAAGCATGTTTTGATACTCCAGCATGCGCGTGTCCCTTTCTAGGGGGAAGGAATCTGGCAAAATGTACTTGAACCATGTATCTAGCAGAATGGAAACTCAGTATTCACCACTATTTCTAACCCTAAGAATATGAGGATCATGTTGAAGATAGTGCAGCAAGAAGGTGCTGATGTGTCGGGCGCTTCCATGAGGTCCAAGTCCATTGTGTGTTGGAAACGGGGTAACACTCAAACTTGCTTCCTCCTGCCAACCACGGACAACAGAGAGGCGAACATTATCCTTTTCAGTCCTGATTGCTACGCGTCCATCACCTCTTCCTCCTACTCAATTTGTCCTCATGCAACTTTACAAACAGTTTGGTACCATAAACCCCCCTCGGTCGCTGTAATCCACCGTCCCATGGCACCTGCCTTTGCAACGACAGTCTGGAGCTTAGTTATATTGTTATCCCTTCTGCATTCTCCTCTGCTTCCTCCCCTTCCTATGGGACCACCACCTCCTCAGGCAGACTACTCAAAGTGTGCTCCAGCATGCATATGACCGGAATAGTGATGCTGATGACGGCATCGTCAGCGCTAACCATCTTATTAGCCATTTCAAAACTGTGCAGAAGGGTGCAGAGGTCCTTCATCTGTGCAAACTCCCAAATTGATTTGCACCATATCCATACTGCGTTGGCCCAGTTTATGCAAAAGGGCATACAGCACAAGGGTTCGCTGATGCTGCCACAGTCGCTGCAACATGTGAAGAGCGGAATTCCACCATGTCAGAACATCACCAATCAAATGGTTAACTGGTAGACTGAAATTGCTGTTTCACCAGGTTGAGGATGTGAGTCATGCAAGGCACGTGTGTGACGTTGCCCCGGCGTAGGGCTACCACCAGGTTTTCATCATTATCACCCATGGCCTTCCCTGCTTCTAGGTTCAGTGAAGACAGAAATTGCTCTAACTCAGTCTGGATAGCTGTCCACAACTCTTTAGCTGTGTGATTGTGATCTCCAAGGTATATTAATTTTAACACTGCCTGATTGTGGTGAGGCATAGCTGCGAAGTATGGAGATGAGGGGGATTCTCTCTTCCCTTTTGGATCGTGTGTCTCATTAAGGGAGAAGTTGATAGCACAGATGGAGGCTTTAGTGGAGGATGGAGGAGCCAGAAGCAGGAGAGAAAGTGTTAGGTACAGAGGTTTGTCCCGCAAGCCTTAAAGATTCCAAGATTTGCTGCCTAGTGACACCTTGGTGTGTAGTGTTTGAGTTCACCATCCCTTGGTCTGTAGCGGTTTAGTTCTCTATCACCAATTGTGTAGTGGTTTAGTTCTCCGTCCCCTGGTGTGTAGCCGTTTAGTTCTCCAAATCTAAGTGTTTAGTAATTAAGTTCTCCAACCCCTGTTCTCTAGTATTTTAGTTCTCTATCTTATGGGGTGTAGTGACTTAGTTCTCAAATCGAGAAGCGCCCTGCAAGCCTTGGGGATTCCAATCTTGTGGAGCAGCCCCTGCTTCCACAGCCACCAGAGTCACCCATTGCACAGTCAGCGAGATGTAACGCCCCTGCTCCCGTTTGCTCGTGCAGGTGTCAGTGATGAAATGCACACTGGCAGACGTAGATTTTTGCAGTGAATGGGTGATGTCTGCAATATGCTGGTATAGCGCAGGCACAGCTTTCTTAGAGAAGTAATGGCGACTGGGCAACTGGTACTGAGGGACTGCAATGAATATCAACTGTCAGAAACCATCTGTATCCACCTGGCAGAAAGGTAGCATTTCCAAGGCCAACATATTGGAGATGGTGGAATTCAAGTTCTTAGCTTTGGTAGGAGGAAACATTCTTTTACATGACCACAACTGTGGGACCGAGGGCTGACTGCTGTGCTGAGAGAGGGTGGAGTAGGGTGAACAGGACAAACTGCTGGACTGTGAGTAAGGTGCAGGTGGAGATGTTATGGTGGATTTGGAAAGATGTGTTTTACTAGGCGACACAAAAACATCAGGCATGTCTACATCCATAGCAGCTGATGGCCTCTCACTCACCCCGACTGTAGGGGTAAACAAGTGAATTTTC
Organism: Oophaga pumilio; assembly: GCA_009801035.1. Taxonomy (NCBI): domain Eukaryota; kingdom Metazoa; phylum Chordata; class Amphibia; order Anura; family Dendrobatidae; genus Oophaga; species Oophaga pumilio. Next base: position 15,217 of record VIAB01009968.1, on the reverse strand, counting down.
TGCGACCTGTGTGAGCACACTCGACATGGTAAATGATGGTTGGCGAGGCCCGCTAGTTGTCATTTTAGCAAGGTGAGATAATGCATGTTGATCGCGCATCTGATGGTTCATGTATGTAGTTGTCAAATCATTGCAATTTTTGCCTCTACTGATTTTTTTTTTGCCAAATTTGGCAGATAACATGAGTTGGGTCATCCTTTGCGGTCTTCAAAAAGTTCCAGGCTATGCAACCCTTGACACCCCTGCAAACTGCACACTCCTGACCTGTGGTGGCCACCGCCAGTCGTGGCTGAGGATGCAGTGCTTATTGTGGTTGCACCACTTCGTGTCTGTGCGGGAAGCAGCAACATAACCTCCTTGTCTTCCTCCTTCTCCATCTCCTCTGAGATACTCAGCTGCATACCTCTGGGTTCACACCAAGTGGGATTTACAACCTCATCGTCATCCTCTCTGTTTTCACACTCATCACATTGAGAGTCACTCTCCTACTCTTCCTGCTCTAACCCCACAGTACAGTCTGCGTGCGCCTCTGGTATCTGAGTCTCATCAGGATCACCTCCACCCCCCGGTGGTTAACATCTGTTGATGAGGGTATGGATTTTGCTGGTACCCGACTTTGTCTGACCGTGGATCCAGCATGAAAAAATTTTGGGCATCGGTGCAGATGGTTTCCTCCTCTGGATTGTGTGAATCTTTGGAACAGACCTCTGATGCCCATTAAATAAAAGAGGGAATAAACAGACAAGGGGCAAGTCAGGGATCACAGCAGGGCAAATCAGACACCTCTTGTAGGATTCAGCGGAGCTAAAGAACAAACCTGAGACCAAACTGAGGCTGAGAAAAGTTAACCCCTGAAATGACCAGACCGGGAACATGTAAAGACAGGACTTAAAACCCAGTCTGGATCATGACATGCAGCATCCTGGCTGAACCTCTATGTGAAGACACATCATTTTATCTTAATTAATCAGACGTCTATTTTCTGCAAGCCAGGAGGAATATACTGTTAGCTATATGTTGACTTTTAATTTATGCATTTCTTTCTGGTTGCTCAAGAAAACACAGGCTTTTGTTCATATAAGCTTGTGTTGTGAATGTGTTAGAGATGAATTCTGACCAGAAGCTCCCTCTGGTGGTTACAAACAGTACTGAACCATTCAATGAAGATTGTGAAGATTGGCAATCAGGAGTTACAGACTGGTCTTATATAAGGGAGGTTCCCTCCCATCAAGGTTGCCGGTGATCTATTGTTCTTGTCTCAACTGTGATTCCTGGTTCACTTGGAAGCTTGCTGAATCTTGCCTCTTCTCCTGCTCTCAGATAAGACATTTTCTGTTTTTATTTTTGTGCTTGCTTTTTGCATTGTTTCCTGCACTTTTGTGGAGGTCAGCCAGGTCCCCTCCGGGGGCTTGTGCTCCTCTCAGTTTGTCTGAGCCACTGTTGTTTGTTCATTTGCCTTTTCCAGTTTTTCTTCAGTGGCTGCGGCTTAGTTTTGTTACACCAGAGAACTAATTTAGGTGGTGGAGGTCGTGTGATCTCAGGTGTTTTTGCAATTAGTGGAGTTGGTACTTTTTAAGGTTTTTTGGGATTGCAAAAAGTGTCCTTCCTATCCTTTTCTGTGTAGGAAGATTGGGCCCCAACGTTTGCTCATACTATTTTCTGTCTGTGTCTGTATTTCCTCTTGTCTAACCGCCATTACATGTTTGGGGGCTTCCTATGTTCTTTGGGGATCTGCTCCAGGGCAGATAGCTTTTCCTCTTTCTATCTTTAGGAGTAGTTAACCTCTCAGGCTGTGACGAGGCGTCTAGGACCAACGTAGGTACGCTCCACGGCTGCCTTTAGTTGTGGCGGTTAGTCAGGGTACTGCAATCCAGTAGATTCCAACCTCTCTGGTGTATTGCCGTTTTTGCTTGCTCTCCTCAGCTACCAAATCATAACAAGCTTGTAATATTGACTTTTAAGTTGAAAATTGTTGTATCATATTGTGCTGTTATCCTGGATGAGGAGAGAAGCAGGGTAAATAAACAATGATGTTTGCTGATATGTTGTACACATTGTCCAGGCAAGCTAGTTTGTTGATTGATTAAATAGTCGAACAATGAGAGTTAATCTCATCACATTATTCCTCTTGAACTCTGGATGCTGGCTTGAACTACAACTGTGAACTATATAAAGAGAGACTGTGCCTCTGTAGCATATGCATACAGATGTACTTCCAGTCATCCAGACAGTCAAGAGATCCAGAGATCCAAAGAATCAGATACTCTTTACAAGACAACAGAAAAGACATCATGGCTCCATCACAAGGGACACTGACTTGACATTCTACAGCATGCTAGCTTAGGGGACCATGGCCCCAGCTGAAAGAATACAGATTAGCTCTATGCTGAACCCATGGTTATGTTTGGGGTAGTCAGGATTTGGACCCACCGATCACCTGAGCTCCATGGATATGTTTGTGAAAGCCAGGAATGGAACCCACCAGTCACCTGGCTCCATTGAGATCTTCAGAGAAACCAGGTTGTAACTCTCTAATCAACTGTCCTTGTACTTCAATGAAATGTTATCTTCCTAAGCCTGTCGTTACCTCCTCTCTCTGTGCTTGCTGCAGGTGGGGTACTCAGCCCTGAAAGTTCTGAATTTACAGCTGCTTTTATCCTGGCGAGTAAGCGGAAGGGTGATTGGGGTGCAAAAGTCCTTGGAGATCCATGACTTGGTCTTCTTGATGAAAGTTAGGCGGTCTACACTTTCAGGAGACAGCCGGCTGCGCTTATCCATCAGGACACCACCAGCAGTGCTGAAGACACATTCTGAGAGAACGTTGGCTGCCGGACATAATAAAACCTCCAAGGTGTGTGAAGCGAACTTAGGTTGGAAGACCAAAATGTGAAAGGGTCCAAACCCTCCCTGATGGAATTGTTCACTACTTGTAAGACTTGGACTCTGTTGTGCTGGTGCACGATCTGGTCTAAAAAAAGTGTCAAAGGACTCACAGAAATTGCTTCTTCCACTTCCACCACTGCTGCAGTTAATGTTTTGGCTTTGACGAATTGACGTGCCGGAGGTTGGAAGTCTAGAGCTGCGATGTGAACTGTGTGCGTCACTGCTGTCTTGGGGAAAAGCTCTCTTAAGGTTGGGTAAAGCGTGCTTCGATACTCCAGCATTCGCGGATCCCTTTCCAGGGCGGGAAACATCTGGCAAAATTTGGTTTTATAACGTGGATCTAACAGAGTGGCAACCCAGTAGTCAGCAGTATTTCTAATCATAACTATACGGTGATCATGTTGCAGATAGTGCAGCAAGAAGGCACTCATATGTCGGGCTCTTCCATGAGGTCCAAGCCCATGCTGTGTTGGTGGCTGGGTAACAATGAGGCTCGTTTCCAACGTCCCATCCCGCCAACCATGAACAACAGAGAGGAGAGGATTATCCTCTTCATCTGACAGTTGCTCACCCATCATCTCTTCCTTCTATATTTTTGTTCCTCGGATCTTGCACCTTCGATAACAGTTTGTCTGTTATCGCCAGCCCTACTCAATCACAGTAATCCACCCTCCCTTGGCACCTGCCTGTGTGACGACAGTCTTGAATTTAGAGACAATGTTATCCCTTTCGCATCCTCCTCTGCTTCCTCCTCTTCTTCTGGGACCACCATCTCCTCCCGCAGGCTATTCAAAGTCTGCTGCAGCATATTGATGACCAGAATAGTGATGCTGATGATGGCGTGGTCAGCGCTAACCATCTTAGTAGCCATTTCGAAACTGTGAAGAAGGGTGCAGAAGTCCTTATTCTGTGCCCACTCTGTAAACGTGATATGTGCCACATCCTACTGCGTTGGCCCAGGCTATAAAACATGACATACTGCATCAGGGCTTGTTATTTCTGCCACAGTCGCTGCAACATGTGCAGAGTGGAATTCCACCATATTGGCACATCACATATCAACCTGTCAACTGGCATGAATAAAGACCTCTGTATCGAAGTTGATGACCAAAGAGGTGCGAACAGCGGAAATGAGCTTGTCTGGAGCAGCTCACCCAGGCCAGGAAAGTGGCGGAGAGAATGCTGTACCACCAAGTTGAGGATGTGAGCCATGCAAGGCATGTATATGAGTTTACCTTGCCATAGGGCCGCCATCAGGTTCACACCGTTATCGGACATGGCCTTCCCTGGATGCAGGCTTAGCAGAGACAGCTATTGGTCAAACTCATCCTGTTGAGCTGTCCACAACTCTTCAGCTGTATGACTGCGATCTCCATGGCATACAGTGGGGGAAATAAATATTTGATCCTTGCTGATTTTGTAAGTTTACCCAATGACAAAGACATGAACAGTCTATAATTTTAAGGGTAGGTTAATTTTAACATTGAGAGATAGAATATCAAAAATAAAATCCAGAAAATCACATTGTATAAATTATATAAATGTATTTGTATTTTGCAGTGAGAAATAAGTATTTGCTCCCTCAGGCAAACAAGACTTAAAACTTGGTGGCAAATCCCTTGTTGGCAAGCACAGGAGTCAGACATTTTTTGTAGCTGATGATGAGGTTTGTGCACATGTCAGGAGGAATTTTGGTCCACTACTCTTTGCAGATCATCTCTAAATTATTATGATTTTGAGGCTGTCGCTTGGCAACTTGGAGCTTCAACTCCTTCCATAAATTTTCTATGGGATTAAGGTCTAGAGCAGGGGTCTCAAACTCGCGGCACGCTGGCCAACTGCGGCCCTCGGGACACTAGTTTGCGGCCCTCA
>VIAB01009967.1:67181-86196 GCA_009801035.1 Oophaga pumilio | reverse complement strand
CTCGGTGCCGAGTACCCCTAAGCCCTGGTGCTGTGCGGCTCATGAGCATGAGCAATAAAAGCCACAGAGCAGAGGAGTTGCTCCTCTGCATCATACTGCATTGCTCCCCATCAACTGTGTATTGTCATAAGTAACAATGCTTCAACCATTGTGGCTGCACTACATTAGGGCAATGTAACTCATAATCCCTGTATAATGCACATCCCATATTTGTTTGTAATACATTTTTACATTTTTACAGTACATGGCAAAGTAAAACAATATAATTCAACACAGCATATGATGGAGCGTCTGTACTAGAAACATAAAGCAGTGACTGATCATATCATGCAGTAGGCAAACTAATGCTTGAGTACCTTCAAAGAGGATATTAAATTTGTCAGTAGGGACAACTCTGGTATCAACAATGTAAACATCCTTATGTTTAAATTGAAAAAAATGGTCACAAGTATTCAAGGGATGGAGGAATCACAGAAACTTCTAGAATGTCATCATTGCCCTGAGGCTATTTGGAAACCTTCAATGGAAGTCTTCAAACAGAGGTTGGACAAACATCTGTCTGTGATGGTTTAATGAATACTGTGCTGCATTGAACAGGAGGTTGGACACGATGACCCTGGAGGTCCCTTCCAACTCTAATATTCTATGATTCTATTAAACCTTAGGGCCAATGTCACAATCAGCATGACATGCAGTAGAAGCAGCAGAAGCAGATAGATGTGAGGGGGCACATGATGTTGTGCTACCTATGATGACCATCGATTGCAGCAGGTGGTGAAATGCAAACCAATAGGGACCTACCTCATGCCGGCTTGCATGGCAGGCTGCATGCTCGATTGTTCCTAGGCTGACATGTGTATCGTTAATAATCATTATAATTTGTTTCCAGTTTCCCAAAGAGAGTCTATATTGGTGTCTTTCCAGGATAAGCTTTGTTCAGAGCTTGGCAGAGCTTTCACCAGACACCTGTTTACTGCAAGTCTGACCAGGAAACCCAACAAAGCTCTCTGCAGAACTAGCAATCTCACACCTGTGCCAGTGCTACCACTATAGAAACTAGCTGAAGAAGTAGTGACTACAGTATACAGTATATGAAATGATGGACCAGGTCCCCTGACGAAGGCTGACGCCGAAACGCGCATCATGGTAGATGCATCCCTGGGCCTGTGGTGGACCACTACCCATTACTTTTTACACGTAAATTGTACTTGTCATCCTTATAACAGTGTACTGCGGTTGCATATATTTCATACCATACAAATGGTTACTTTACTTAGAAAATGCACTTTGTACTATATTTAATCTTTCTGCACCACTGTAATATTGGTTTAATGGGTCCATGTTAGCTATGTAGATCTATGTTGTGATCTACTAGCAGCACTTTATCTGACTTATTTATTTAGAGACAACACTTTGCACTTTTTATCATTTTGCATTACAACATTATTGCCTATAACAGTCCATATTTGGTATACAGGTCTATTGTTGTGAATGCTCTGGAAACTGAGTTGGGGCTCCCTCTGGTGGCTGTTGATATTAATGAAGCTGCCTTGACTGACAGAGGCCCTTCAGCTGAGGATTCAGCTGCGGACGATTGGCAATCTGGGAGTGATGACTGGGGAAATTTAAGGGAGTAACTTTCCCATGATCCTCGCCGGTGATTAGTTGTCTCTTCCTGGTCCAGTTTGGATGTCAGCTTTTCTGCTGTCTCCTGCAACTTTCAGCTAAGTTATTTTCTGCTTGTTTCTGTGGTTTTTGTTTTCTTTTGCTTTTCTGCCTTCTGAGTGAGGTCAGCCGGGTCCCCCTGCTGGGGACTGCGGTGGTCTCTGTTTCTCATTTATCTCTGTTCATTTGTTCAGTCCCTGCTATTTCAGGCTGCTGGGTAGCTACCTGTTCACTCCAGAGTTCTGATCTAGCGGGGAGAGATCTTGTGGTATCAGTATTTTTTGGAATCAGAAGTGTTGGAATTTTTCCTAGGGTTTTGCTGGATTGCAGACAGTATTCTTTTCTGTCCTGTCCTATGTAGACAGTTTTGGGCCCCAGCATTTGCTTACTCTATTTTCTGCCTGCGTTTGTATTTCATCTTGTCTCACCCCCAATATATGTGTGGGGGCTACCTATTCCTTTGGGGCACTACTCCAGGGCAGTTAGCTTTCCCCTTTCTATCTTTAGGCTTAGCTAACTCTCCGGCTGTGTCGAGGCGTCTAGGTCATCGTAGGTACGTCCCACGGCTGATTCTAGTTGTGCGGTTAGTTTAGGGGTCTGCAATCCATTAGTTACCAACCTCTCTGGGTGACTGGCTGCCTTGGGTATTTTTGTTACTGTCCTACTCGGCTACCAAATCATAACAGTCGATGTTGTGATTTTGTTAAATTATTAAGTCAATTGTACATGTGCACTTCAGTGCTATATTACATCTTTGTTGCTATCATTGTTTTTTGTCCGTTGGGTAATGCGTCCCTTTTTTCATGCCCCTGAACATTTGTTTCCACCCCTACTTTATGTTGTCCTGCCTAATTTTGAAAGATTATAAAAATATTTTGAAATATTTTGGGTTGTAAAGTCGGTTTCTTCTCAGATTGACTGTGCCTCAAAAGTAGTTTTTGACCACATATGGGGTATGAGAAATTGCACAACAAACTTTGGCATCCATTTTCTCCTTTTGCCCTAGTGAAAATACAAAATTTGTAGCTAAAAAAGATTTTTGTGGGAAAAAAGTGATTTTTTTATTTTCACGGCTTAATGTTATAAACTTCTGTGAAGCACCTGGGGGTTCAATGTGCTCAATACACATCTAGCTAAGGTCTCAAATGTGTCTAGTTTCCAAAATGGTATCATTTGTGGGGGGTTTCCACTGTTTAGGCACATCAGGGACCCTTCAAATGCAACATGGCATCTGCTAATTATTCTATAAAATTTTGCATTCAAAAGTCAAATGGTGCTCCTTCCCTTCCAAGCCCTGCCATGCACCCAAACAGTTGTTTTCCTCCACCTCCACATATTGGGTATCTGCGCCCAAATAGTAGTATTCCCCCACTTATGGGGTATCGATGTACTCCGGAGAAATTGCACAACAAATTGTATGGAGCAATTTCTCCTGTTACCCTTATGAAAATGCAATATATGGGGCTAAAAAAGATTTATTTGAGAAAAATGTGATTTTTTTAATTTCCACGGCTCTACATTATAAACTTCTGGGAAGCACCTGTGGGTTCAAGGTGCTCAATACACATCTAGATAAGTTTCCTAAGGGGTCTAGTTTCCAAAATGCTGTCACTTGTTGGGGGTTTCCACTGTTTAGGCACATCAGGGGCTCTCCAAACATGACATAGCGTCCGCTAATTATGCTAGCAAATTTTACATTCAAAAAGTGAAATGGCGCTCCTTCCCTTCCGTGCCCTGCCGTGAGCCCAAACAGTAAATTTTCCCCACATATAGGGTATCGGTATGCTCAGGAGAAATTGTACAACAAAATGTATGGTCCATTTTCTCTTGTTACCCTTGTGAAAGTAAAAAAAATTATGTCTATAGGAGAATTTTTGAAAAGAAAAGTAAATATTTTTTTTCTTCCACATTCAAAAAATTGCTGTGAAGCACCTGAAAGGTTAATAAACTTCTTGAATGTGTTTTTGAGTACCTTGAGGTGTGCAGTTTTTAGAATGGTGTCAGTTTTTGGTATTTTCATATAGGCCCCTCAAAGTCACTTCAAATGTGAGGTGGTCCCTAAAAGAAATGGTTATGCAGATTTTGTTGTAAAAATGAGAAATAGCTGGTCAACTTTTAAACCCTAACTTCCTAACAAAAAAAAATTATGTTTCCAAAATTGTGCTGATGTAAAGTAGACATGTAGGAAATGTTATTTATTAACTATTTTGTGCGATATGACTCTCTAATTTAGGGGCATAAAATTAAAAATTTTAAAATTGCGAAATTTTCTAAATTTTCACCAAATTTCCGTTTTTTCACAAATAAAAGCAAGTCATATCCAATAAGTTTTACCACTATCGTAAAGTACAATATATCACGAGAAAACATTCTCAGAATCACTGGGATCCGTCAAAGCATTCCAGAGTTATTACCTTATAAAGGGGACAGTGGTCAGAATTTTAAAAATTGGCCTGTCATTAAGGTGAAAACAGGCTTCGGGGTGAAGGGGTTAAAAACTCTTTATATCATTAGGGGATAGCCTCATATACCTTTTGTTTCAGTCACAGGGGTGGCCCTTTTTATAGTTTCAGTCACGGATCAGTATTAGCTGACAGGTTCGCTTGAAAGAGGTTGAATACAATCCTAGAAACCTCATATTATGATTATGAATGTTGTTTTTGGAGAATTGTAAGCTTTGCAGTACTTGGAATTTGCATCCAATCAATTCGCCATGAATTACATTTTTTACAAAACCTTATGCAAAGCTGAGGGATTTAGCTTTACTCATCTCTACTTGCAACTGTCATCATACTGTATCATGTGTAATATTGCGTGCCATTTTGGTTCCATGAAAACAGACTTACTTTTGTAGGGTGAGGTTCAGATTGTAGCTAGCAGACTTAATTTTATTCTGGGCTTCTAAATGTGTCATGCCATCTGTGCTCACGCCATCAATAGCCACCACCAGGTCCCCCTGGTTCACATTGGATTGTGCTGCTTTACTACCTGGAGTCACCTGGTGAAAAAAAAAATCGATAGAATCAAGTCATGTTAAATTACATATACAGTCTACATTTATTAAAGGACTGGAGATTATATGCAATACTGATAATATTAACAGAAAAGTTGCTTCTAAAAAAATATATTTCTTATTAAGGCAACGGCTCCCCCGCAAATGCCCTTATTAATATACTTATGAAAATAAAACTACTTACAAGGAATTTCAGCAATTTCTATTAACCTTTCAACATGATATCTAAAGATGGCTGTTTATTTTCATTTTTAAAGCGTTCTTCATCTTACATAATAATGAACTTTGGAGCTCAAAGTAATGAAAAGACAAAGTGACTGATTCATTATTGTTTTTGCTCCTTCTTTTAGTTAAATTCTCAAAGTGACTTTATTTTTATTTATTTTTTCAGCATTTAATTCACTTTTTTTTATTTAACTTTGCTTGGTTTTGTCTGTTTTTTTTTTTAACATTATGAGTGTGGTTTGGTTATCCAAATGTTTTAGCCTACTGCCTAAATCAGATGTACATTCTTTGCTCATATATGAAAAAGCAGACTAATTTTAATAAGTGTTTTGGATCAGATTTTCATCAGTGTTTGGTCATGGTGGCCATTTTTACCATCAGTGCTTTTTCTGTGATTGGATAGTATCAGTGGGCTGTCAGTGATTTACACAGACCTATAGACTTGCATGGGTAATTTCGAACCATAAATCGGAAAAATTGGACAGGTCTCCTTGAGTTTTTCTCGAACACAAGGTCTGCTAAAACGAGGTGGACATGTATCTGCAGATTTTCACAATGAAAGGGCCTCTGCTTTCTGCACAACACCTGGCACAGAGTTTTTCTATGCATAAGTCGATAGACGTATAGCAGTAACATTCTGAGATATGCAAGAACTTGAGACAAGGCAAGAATTTTGCATTTCGTTCAGACATCTGTTTTTCACTCCATGTTTTATCCATATTTTTCATGGATTGAGCACATACCCACTATAATCTATGTGGCTATTCATACACTCGTGTTAGCTTTACGACACAAGTGGCCCGCAAAAAATCATGGAGACAAGTCCATTTTTGATCCGACTGATGGATCAAAATTACCCATACAAGTCTATGGGTCAAAATCCCTGACAGCATACATTGCAATTTGTGCACAATCCACGTGTTGTTTGTTTTTAACTGCAAAGGATAGGAGAAACTTTGCAATTTGTTTTCTTTCATACCAGGGAAAAGCACTGATGAAAGACTGATAGTAAAAACTGAAATTCAGATCAAAAAGACTGATGAAAGTTGACCGTTTTGGCATGCCAGTAATATCACTAATGCCTGAAGGAGGCATGTTCTGTTTTTTTTTTGTGGTGAGGCGGTAGCTATCAATACATCCAGATCATTTGTGAAAGAGAATCTGTCAGCAGGATTTCACCCCAAAACTATTTAAATGCAGGTCTACCTCTTTCAAAGACAAGACCAGAATGTGGCTGAAGAACTGGCGTACATTTAAAGCCTCAGTCACTCCAATTCTATTCCTCACCCAGCGCTACCTTCTCCTGCTTGACTGACTCCACCTTTGACTGAAGTCACACAGCATGGAGGCAGGCAGTCAACCAGGGAGGAAATAGCGATGCTGGGCAAGAAAATAGAGCTGGAGTGACAGAGGCTTCAGATCCACCATTGCCATTCGCAAAGCAATTCAAACACTGATTTCTCAGTAATTGAGGAACGGACCGGCCATGTAAAAGTATTGCTAGACTTGTCTTTGAATAAGCTCCAATTGCATATACGGTAAATAGTTTGGTATGTGAAATCCTGCTGTACTGACAGATCCCCTTTAAGGCCGGGGTCACACTTACAACGGCAATGCGAGAAACTCATGCAAATCTCTCGTCTCAATACCCGGTAATGTCGACGGCACCTGGACCAGAGCGTTCAACTGCATAGAAATACAAGCAGCCACACACTCTGGTCCCGAGTGCCGGCGGGAGTGCCGGGTATTGAGACAAGAGATTCGCCCGAGTTTCTCGCATTGCATTTGCGAGTGGGACCCTGGCCTAAGTCTTCGTGGAGCATGTTTTGTTGACTGAAGCAGTTACAAAGCTACAACAAGCATACCAGTCTAATAACATTGAGCACTGATTAATAGGTATGGTGGTCAGCCCGAACACTATTCTGTCCATGCAATTGCAGAAGAAAATGAGCAAAATTGCAGTTGAAAATATGTTCAATGTAATTCATGAAATTAGAACAAAAACACCAGATAAAAATAATAATGTATACCGTACGATCAATTGATCAGACAAATATCCTATATGTAAATATATTATAGTTAGATATTACTAAAAGAATCACCCCGGTGTTTTACAAAAGAAAAAGTGGAAGACCACTTAAATAGCTACATATTTCAAACACCCAAGAACCATGAATATGCCAAGAATTCCAGACAGTGAATATGCTAAATCTCTTTATTAATTTATAGTGGCAAAAGCATATATTACATCAATATAAAAACAAATTAATTTTTTTTCAAAAATGCTTGATAATAATACATTTGTTATGCGCATGTACAGAGCAATATTATGCATTAAACCAGTATTGGTAAGGCATATCCAACAGAAAGGACACAGTATAAATAACCATATATGTCAGAGTATATTTTTAAAGGCAAAAATGAATAAATATATGCAATCAGTTAAAAAAATATTGTGACAAAAAACCACATGATATACGTGCAAAACTGCAAAAGTGTGTGCAAAATTGCAAAAATGTGTGCAAAAAAGGCAAAAAAACGTGTGAATAGCGTCGGGTAGCGCGTGGAAACAGAGCCTGGCATCCCTAAAGGCACAGTTGTTTAAGGTATAACTATTTTACTTTTTAGCAATCGTCCTATTATTGTGCAATCGGTCACTTCATCAGCCATAGCAGTTTGATGCTTCTGCACTTTACTATATATATCTGGGCGTTATTTTGCTCTCTGTTGCACATAGTTCACTTAGTTACTTTCTTTTGCACATGGTATTTTCCCATTTTTATAATTTTGTTTTGGCACTAACAATAATAATATTATATATAGTGTAGCAATTAAGCTATTCACACTTTTTTTTTGCCTTTTTTGCACACACTTTTGCAGTTTTGCACGTATATCATGTGGTTTTTTGTCACAATATTTTTTAAACTGATTGTATATATTTATTCATTTTTGCCTTTAAAAATATTCTCTGACATATATGGTTATTTATACTGTGTCCTTTCTGTTGGATATGCCTTACCAATACTGGTTTAATGCATAATATTGCTCTGTACATGCGCATAACAGATGTATTATTATCAAGCATTTTTGAAAAAAAATTAATTTGTTTATATATTGATGTAATATATGCTTTTGCCGCTATAAATTAATAAAGAGATTTAGCATATTCACTGCCTGGAATTCTTGGCATATTCATGGTTCTTGGGTGTTTGAAATATATATCAATGTAATTCATAAAACATGCTTCCTTGTGATAGTAACAATGTTCAAAAAGAGGTCTAGAGTAGAAAAGTTTTACAAAAAAAGCAAATACTACCTATCCTATTGTTTGCAAACTTTATGACAATACAATACTAAAATAAATGTATTTTGTAATTTGCATTGTGTTCAATTATTTTTATAAAACAGTAAAGGATTTCAGTAAGAACAATGGGTTCTGCAGTAAGAACATGCAGTAACATGGTTGAAAATAAGGTGTAATTTTGAAGAGAGGATGGGAAAAGCTAGTAAGGGCGGGTTTTTATGACACCCCCTGACCAGGCTTCATGCGAAATGTGAGTCAGGTATGTTTTTTTTGATAGGCAAAGTATACGCTATGTCACTGTACATTACTGTGCCTTAACCTATACAGCACTGGCTATTTTGGCTTGTTCCTTTTGAATATATGTCCTCAATACTGTGATTGACCACAATATAACTTTGTATTGATTTCTAGTATTCACACAGGGGAGTTATGTTATTATCACTCACTGTACCTAACTTTAGTATTTTATATGCCTGACTTTTGTATGTCTATTTTTATGCGTTTAATTATTTTTTTTATCCAATAAATAATATATTTTTTAGTGATTTTGAGCCTTGCACCTTTCTATATAGGTATTCTTTATATTTATTACTGCATTTTTGCCCCTTGTCTATAGCTCCTTATACTCATGTAAGTTGTTCATATTTCTATGTACATTGTCTATTGAGAGTGAGCTACTTATTAGAGGAGGGGGCAGAGTTGGAGAACTGGCACGAGGCAGCTAGTCCCACCAATGATAATGTCCTAGTGAAAAAACCTTCATTTTAAGTAAGCAGCAGCACACTGCCTGATAAGTGACACATCATTGAATTCAGTGTTTTAATCCCTACGTCATGCTGTCCTCAGTTTACATAGCAAAAACTGCTGAGTCAATTTAATAACCTGTTTAGACATGCCAACCACACTTTTACTGTTTGTGCACTGAACGATTGTTAATATGATGGTTATGTGCTAATAGAACATTATAACGCAACAGCAGTTTACACACTGTGTGCTGCTGATAATGGTGATTTACAAGACTACTCTAAAATAATCACACCTGATGATGAAACAATGTTTTGCTGTTTAGACCTTGCTTTTCATACAAGGACCCATATAGACGTGCCCATAGGGGGTGAACTGATTTTCCTGATGCCACCACTTGGGACTTTTGATGGATAGCAATGTATATTGCTTTGCTCTTCAAAGCACCTGTCTCTATATCAAAGAAAACATTATTTTTGGTAGAATTAGGGATATAATTCCATTTTATGATATAAAGCATCATCTCTACACACTTGATACGGTGAAATAAAGTAACATTTTATTGAGTGAACTAGAAATTAGTCCTTTCCTCCAGATACATACATTTCAGGATGTTTTTATTTCTTCCTTTACACTGTCTTCTGAGTTCTACTGGTTCTTTATAAAAGGTCATGATTACCTTCCTAACCGAAACCCATCTGAATACTGCACATACAGCGAAGAGTTCGCCACCATCTCCTACGAGCCACCTTAAATTGCAATTAGTGAATAAACAATAGACAGCCATGCAGCGCGGAGAGGAGAGATGATGAGTGTCTCGAATGTAGCCGGCGCACAAACATGTCTCATTGGCCGCTTAGTGTTCCCAGGACAATGGGGTATTTAGATCTCCTGTTTCTCACAGATCTCAAAAGCCCATTACTACATAATGCAAAGGCCATTGCTTCACTTTCACTAAAACGCAGGCGGGCTCGAGTATTTGTAGACTCACAATGATCTTCAGGTCAATTACTAGGCTATTTTCTATAAGCACACTACTGGCATACTGCAGCGTTTATCAGGCTGGCAGGCAGCAGCCATGTGGGGTCTGAACTGTATGTGGAAATGCCGCTATTTAGCAGCTCATGATCTTAGAAAATGTCCCAGATTTGCACATAAATACAACGCACAGGCTGCATCATGTTGCCCTTTAAAATATGGTCATTGGATTTCAATAAATAGTTGTTTTTTTAATCTTTTAGAAACTTCTTCTTCTTGAAGTGCATTGGAACATCTACTTCTGAGTTCAGATACCAGACACTTGGAGCGTCCAATCTCTGTGGTTACAGGAATGTCCTTTGTTAGATATTCTCACATGACCGGATAGATGCCTTACAGCTTATTTCGACAATGTGGTTAAATGACCGCTGATCGGATATATGTATAAGCCGAACGGCATTTGTTCAGTGGCCCATTTTAATTTTTGCCTCTACACTGTTTTCTGATTTTTATTGGTTCTTTTGTAAAGGTCATGATTATCTTCCTTAGGCTAGTTTCACATTTGTGGATGGAGGTGCTGCGGAGGGCTGTGTACTTCCTCCGGTCAGCTCCGTCCACCGCCGCTACTCCTCCGGTCAGCTCTGCCTATGTCTGCATGCGGCCTGAGTACCTATATTTAACATTAGGTACGCAGGCCATGCAGATGTATGCGGATTCCACCACATGCGTCATTTTGACGGTGCGGCGACCACAACAAAATGCAACATGTTGCGTTCGGCGCAGGTCGCCGCACCGTCAAAACGATGCATGCGGCGGCATCCGCATACATCTGCACGGCCTGCGTACCTAATGTTAAATATAGGTACGCAGGCCGCATGCAGGCCGCATGCAGACATAGGCGAGGTGCGGCAGTGTGCGGAGCTTCACGGAGGAAGTACACAGCCCTCCGCAGCACCTCCATCCGCAAGTGTGAAACCAGCCTAACTGAAATTAATCTGAATATTGCGCATACAGTGAAGAGTTCACCAGCAATCCATCTCCTACAAGCCGACCATGATTCTATGCACAGAACAATCGTTAATACATAATAGACCTTTTCATTATTGCCACCACTTCTGTTACAAGGTGCTGCCAAGAACAGTGATCTTAGTGGTGGCATTGATGATTCAATGAGTTTGTCGGGTGATAGGACTCTCTAAAGAACACTCATTATTGATTGGCTAATCTAAGTGGGCCAATAGCAATGAAACAGATCACTTAATGCTCTTACTAACTTCATCTCCATTGAGTAGGAATCGTTTGAGACCTACCATGGGTTATACTAAATGGATATCCACCATGATTATTTAGCCCCTACATGATGAGGCTAATTTCCGTTTCTGAGTTTTCATTTTGTCCTCTTTCTTCTCAGAGACATAGCGCTTTTATTTTTCTGTCCACATGGACACATGGAGGCTTTTTTTTTTCGGGATGAGTTGTACTTTTGAATGACATCATTCATTTCACCACATAATGTAAAGAAAACACAAATCTGATATTGTTTTTAGGGAGTTGTTTTTATGGTGTACATTTTGTGGTAAAAATAACCTTGCGAAATGATACTCCTCAGCAATATCATTACAGTAATACTCAATATGTCTATTTTTTTTATTATTTTGATGGAGAAAAAAGTAGAAAAAGAAGACGTTTTAAAAAAAATTGTTTTGAGTTGTGTATTTTTAATAGCACTATTTTCAATAGGGGAGATTTGAACTTTTATTTTTTTTCATATTTTTTTAACACTTTTTTTAAGTTTTCACTGTTATTAACTAGCTTTATAATGTCAGACACGTGAGTCATCAGCTGGACCTCGGCTGTGATAACAACCCATTGGCAACTCGGGATCACGTGACGAGGGCACCGATAGATGGGGAGACTGACACGCATGCATGCCGACGCCTGTTAAATGCCACTGTCAGAGATTAACAGAGGCATTTAACAGGTTAACAGTGGCGGGCGGATCACAGCTCTAACTGCAATTGTTAGCGGCAGGTCCTGGCTGTAATAAACAGGCATCCCCTGCCAGATATGGGGCAGTCTCGTTCCATAAGCCCGCTCCATACACCCGCTTCCAACTTGCCCCGTACATGTACAGCAGATGTCGTGAAGGGGTTAATATCCCAGAATTGTATTGTAGGTCTAATATGGTCATCTTTCTGCTTGAGATCTTACATTGAAGGTAATTTTCATGCATTGTGGACCTCAGCAAAGGTCCTATGGTTAAGTACCCCCCTTAACATTTTAATATCCTTTTGAAAGATTTATTCCCCCCTTGCGCTAGAGGCCACAACTTAAGGTGGGCCACAGTAAAAATGTAATTGTTTGCCAGCTAAAGATGCCATTAAAATGGCTTGGCTGACGGTCTCAATGTCACAATCGGCAAAGTCTCCAAACAGCGCCTAGACAACAGATCCCCTACGTAGGGCCTCAACAAGAGACGCCAATGCACTGTGCCTGACACATCTGACATTGATGCACTAGTCTACATCCAGGGCCTATGTGCAAGGCTTTGTGTTCATCTATGACTGTGGGGGCTGGTGGACCATCACTGCACACAATACACTACCGTAGGGGACAAAAGATAAGTACACCTGCCCAAAAGCAAGTAGAGTAGTTAGAAGGTCAGAAATTCCATTTACTCTTGTTCTATGGATAAAACGTACTTTGCAGCTGCAAAATGTATAAAAATATATCGAGTCCTGCTGCATAGTCTTTGACAAAAAGTAATATCATTGCTTTTCTATAAAAGTAAAAAGTTGTTTGTAGTCACAAATGTTATTTTCTTTCCTAATTTGTGACTTTTAGGAAATTATTTTACAACAATCAAAACACGGGTAAAGTTTAGATTACAAACCTGACTATTAACGATGACTTCTCTACTGCTGTGCGATAACACTGTATCAACAGGAACTTGATGAATGTACTTGATGTTATAAAACAACTGATGGTGGCTTCTGTGTGACATAGATACCTGAACTTAAAAGCACTGGAGCTGGATATTTTTCATATTTAAACGTTTTTAAAGAGGTTCTCCACTATATCGATATTCATAACCTAACCCTAGGAATTCATCAATATTAGAATAGTGGGGTCCAACACTTATCACCCCACCCGATCAGCTGTTACCATATGCTGGAGAGGTGCACTACAGCTCCATTCACTGTTTAGTGGCTGCTCACTGGTACTGCACATCAGTGCCTATTCATGCATAGTATGAGAGAGCAGCCAATAAAAAGTGCCATGGAGCCATGGTATTCTGCTCTGTATTCAGGCTTTAGTGCACCCTTGGCATGGTCAAGAACTCAGCACATCATTCCTCCACACCACCCCTTAGGTTGATTGACAGTCCTCGCCTTGGAGCCCATCCTGAATTAAATCCTCAGCTATGCACACACTGACAAGATCTATCAATCGACCTAAGAGGAGGTGTCAAATATTTCTCCTGGTTACTTACCAGCCAGAATATGGTGACACTTGAGTCTTCCATTGGCCCAAGTTCATATAAAAACTACAAAAAATTGTTTTTATCCTTTTCATTAACCAAATATAACACATTGAATGGATGAGTACTGAGCAGTGTGACAGACCTGTGGCCCACTGGTGAAGACCCTAATGGAGTAAATGAGCTGGAGGTATGTGCAGATAGATGTGCCTGAGTTAAAGGGAACCAGTCATCAGATTCAAGCTGCCCGGATCAGACACTGGCCGGGTCCCTGGCCAGCTTTTCCCCACCTCCAACCATTTGACTGACAGGTCTCTCCCTTTATGTGCACATATTCCCAGGCCAGCTTTTCAAAGTATTTTTGGACTGAACCACCATAGTATTTCAGAGTAAAACATACCTGTCTGCAATCACATATTCATGCTGTCCATTGTTCGGGCAGCATGCACATGATGAGAGGTGTACAGCCTTGTGCGTTCATGAGGAGCATTCACACCTAGTAAAGGGAACCACTGCTGTTCATTTATTAGATTTGGTGCCTCTAGGCATAGAAGTTAATGTAACAATTTAATTCTTAAAGAAAGTGAGTAGTCCAGCCACAGCCACCATTATCAGTGGATTAAATTTGGCATCAACTGACAGCCCTGACTACTGACCAGAGACTACTATGTCCAATCCCATTTACCACTAATACCAATATTAATTATATATGGAATCCATGCAATGTATGTGGCTCTTACAGAATTGCACTTGCTTACATTGTTCCCCAGCGTTCATTAAGTCTGTGGCTACACGGCCACATGCGTCACGGAACAGCAGTTCTCAGACAAGTCGTGCGACCAAAAACTTTAGTGCAACTTGTCTATAAGTTTGCTGTAAGATAAACAACACAGCGAAATAGCAGAAAAGTTGCATGTAAGGCACAATAGTATGCAATTTCCATTGACGTCTATGGCAAGTGAACATCAGGCAACCTGCATCCGGCGATGAAATATCCTACATATTTGGAAACATTTGAGGTCGGTCACAGGTTACAATGTGACACCATAGGAAACTATTAGATGCAATGTGACACTGCAATCTCATTGACTCACGACACTTGTCATCACAGAGGCCTTAGCTTTTTAGTTAGATATTTTTGATCAATGGACCCTTTTAAATCCACCGTACAAGACGCCTGCTAAATATTCAGAGTAATCATCCTTTATCATAAATGTTAATGTCACCGGCAAGTGCATCACCAGTCCTCTTCTCCTGTATGTATCGAATGTTTATTTTTACTGTCACGTGCGGACAAATTGTCCCTATAGGCTAAGTGCACACGTTCAGGATTATTCACGTTTTTTTCGCGGCAAAAAACGCGTAAAAAACGCATTAATTAGGCATCCTATCATTTAGAATGAATTCGGCAATTTTTGTGCACATGGTGCATTTTTTTCCGCGAAAAAAAATGCATCGCGGAAAAAGAAGCAACATGTTCATTAATTTTATAATTATAGCGTTTTTCCCACTATATTATTGACCTAGAAAGTTCAGGGAAAAATCGCGGTAAAAACGCGCAAAATCCGCACAAAAAAACGCACGTTTTTACGGCAAAAAAAGTCCAGTTTTGCTCAGGAAAATTCTGCACACATTCCTGAACGTGTGCACTTAGACTTAGAATTCATGTAGTAGCACAGACCCACTACACTTATCAGCATCTATATAAAACAGGCAGGACTCTATCATTCTTGACTTCTTGCCAGAAAGAGACATTCTGCTCACTGCTGGTTTTCCCAGGTCAGATCATATTCCACATTCTCTAAAAAGGTCACACACAATAACGAGAACTTGAGGATCTCCCAAAGGCCCCTGGTGTGATGTCTCATTATCAGCTATGCTCTTCATCTCTGATATGCATTTTCCATGCTGCGTCCGAGCATTATTTTAGAATACAAAGTAACCAGAAGCCAAGAAATGATATTAAAATGATCTTGCATTTACTCTTGTCTACCTGTAACATTACTACTTTATTATTACCTCATTATGTTAACTGGATAACTTAAACAGAATATGGCATCAGGTTTTTGCTACGTAATCTGAGAGCAGCCTGGTGTTGGGCAATACATATGTAAGTGATACATAAGTGATACATCACTGGAATCAGGGTCTCTTTCTCTACATTATGCTGCTGTCAGATTACATGGCAAAGACATGGTTTCAGATTCCCTTTGAAGGGTTTGTCACATCATAAACAATTATGGCATATTTGAAGGCTTTGCTATATATAAACCTGATAGATGTCGGTCCTTACCTATAAGTAGAACATAAGTCACATATGCCTTACTTGCCAATTGTTAGCAGCCAACTATTAACCCACCACTATTAAAATGGCCGCTGGCTTGTTTCACAGAGAGAAATTAGTCCTACAATGTTAGGACTGGTGTCTGTGAGCATGTGCAGTAGGAAGTTTGCCCTCACTGATATGTATAAGGATGTGCTTCACTTATACTACTGGAGTTACCAGAGGTATTGAGGGAAGATAAGGATGCTTATACTTCTGTCCACACTGGCTTTCTGATCTCATACTGGAGATACCAGGGGTGCTGAGGCAAGAAAAGGTTGCTCACACTGCTGTCCGCCCTGTATGTCTGATCTAATACTGGAAATACCAGGGGTGCTGAGGTAAGAAGTGGCTTCTCACACTGCTGACCACCCTGTATATCTGATTTAATACTGGAAATACCAGGATTAGTGAGATAAGGAGAGGCCTCTCACACTGCTGTCCATCTTGTCTATCTGATCTAATACTAAATATACCAGGGGTGCTGAGGTAAGAAGAGGTTACTCACACTGCTGTCCTCCCTGTATGTCTGATCTAATACTGGAGATACCAGGGGTAATGAGATAAGAAGAAGCTTCTCACACTGCTGTCTACCATGTATATCTGATCTAATACTGGAGATACCAGGGGTACTGATGTAAGAAGAGGCTGCTCACTTTGTTGTCCACCCTGTATGACTGATCTAATACTGGAGCTACCAATGGTGCTTAGGTAAGAAGAAGCTGCTCACACTGCTGTCCACCTTATTTATCTGATCTAATACTGGAGCTAGCAGGGGTGCTGAGGTAAGGGCCCCGTCACACATAGCGACACACCAGCGATCCCGACAATGATATGAATTTGTCAGGATCGTTGGTGAGTCGCTACATGATCGCTGCTGAGCTGCCAAACAGGCAGCTCTCAGTACGATCAGAACAGCGACTATGCGGGTAACAAGCGATGCACGTCGCTTAGTTAACCGCAGTGTACGTTAGAACTCCTTTAAGTATTTATGATATATCTTGTAGATTTGCCAAAAGTAGTTAAAGTAGTACTAAGCATTTAATGTAATGTTACCAATCAGTTTTATTCTTCAAATTAGTTATTGATTCCGTTTCTCAATAATGTGAGTTGGTATATTGAAGGAATGTATAAGATTCTCCTAAATAACTACAATTGTATTGGTCAGAATGGACTGGATACTAAAGATCTCAATGTATAATATTAAATGTCAGGAAACATCCATTTACTTTAAAAAAGTCACTTTGTCTACACGTAAAACCTCACAAGCTTATTTCACCGAGGAATGTTCTCCTGACCTTCAGAACAGCTATGCTAAAAACAGAGCAAGACTGTCATCACATTCAAGTGAGACTTCACATTGCAGACCCTGCTGTGCAGGAATTCCAGGAGGAGCTGTGCATTAAAGCTATAGCCACAGGTTCATCTTCTGTATCAGGGGTAGGCAAATCATTTTCACAAGGGCCACAAGAGAAACCGTGATTTTATGGAGGGCCAAACCAATATGCTGAACTTAATTCTGCTCAATATTGATATTATTATATTAATATTGTTATTACAATTCTCCAGCAACATCTCCTTGAGTCACCATGCACTACTGTATTCATTCTGCGGGTAAGGCTGGTGATGTAGGAATAGTTATGGTCCGTATCACAAGACAGCACAGATTCTGTCGAGCCTGAGATTTGTGTGTTCTGAGACCTATTTTGCTGTCCCCCAGCCTAATGGGTGTGTGTGCTGTTTAGCAGGCCAGCAGGTCTAATCAGCTACTCGCTATGGCTAATGGGGTAGTACCACACCCTTCTGAAACTCCCAGCATACCACTACTAATAGCCAGATATTATGCCTGGATGGCTCCTTGGACTATGGTGCTACTACCTGTTGTGTTAACCCTGATCTTGATCCAGCGACTCTGATTACTTGTGCCTCTGTGATCCCACCTGATCTTGACCATAGCATGTCTGACCACGTTTTGATTGATACCCTGACATCAAACACTGGCTAGTTCTTTGATTATGTTTTGACCTTCTAATTCTGTACTTCGTTCTGTCTTTTTTGTTACTGATCCTGCTAGTCTGATTTTTTTTACTGCCCCTGGCTTGTTCCTCCAGGCCAGCAGCTACTCGGTGGACTCAACCCAGGATATCCCACTGGAAGTCTAGATTCCTGTATAGATGTTAAAGGTGGAGGCTGTGGATCCTCTGGGACTTTCTAGTTGGCATGGCTAGCACTAAGTCTGTCCAAAATAGCCATTTTTGAGCTGGACCTGCATCTTAGAATACTGTTAACAGAAAATTAGGCAAGAGGCCCCATAATAATCTATGGAGAATAAGATACAAAAAATTATATCTAAAAATTAAAACAGATTACAAACAAGGTATAATATTATATGTAAAAAATTAGTGATACATTTCCTTCAAGAAGGTGATTCCAACGTAAATGTAACGCAGGTAAATTGGGTCATTAATGGCCCATCAAAGCAATATCCAATGATCGGTCCCTACTGAGTGTAGTCCAATGTATTAATTTTACGCTCACTGCAGAGTCATAGAATCTAAAATATTTAGTGAAACAGAGACTACGTCACTGCACGTAACTGAAACTACACAGAGTGCCTTGGTGGTCTATGTAGCCTGGCTTATAACTTGTAGGCCACTGGAAGCCATCTTAAGTAGTCATCAGCCAAGTGCAGAAGTGTACACAGCTCTATGCAGTGGAGCAAGGATATGAAGGAAGGAGAGAGCCATGGAGGTACGGTGGGAGCATGTATGTGCATTCTGATGCACAACAGAGAAAGCAAATCCGTTGCGGTGAGGAAATGTGCTGACTCATCACGACAGATTCGCATTCTCTATTGTATTGCTATATTCACTTCTGACTAAGATATTTCCCCCAAGATTTGTGCCTTTTTGAGAATAAATTGAATTAGGTCATTGAAATAGGCATTCAGCCAGCCAGCCCCCTTCACACGCAGCTTTGATGAATAGCAATGCAAAAAATGCTTCTATGTGTCCAGTACAGGGCTGGAATTGAAGCTGCTGAACTTGGAGCTGAAGCACATAGTGAAAAACGTGTGCACCTTTTAAAATAAAAGAATTTAAAAAAAATTGTACGTTTTTAGCATCATATTATGAACACATCTAAAATGCAATTTTTTTAATGGACGACACCTTTAAGTTTGTATGTAAATACACAAAGGAAGCTTTCCCTAGAGTTGGCTATCAGCAGTCAGAACGTTACTGTGTAGCCCAGCTGTGTCTGGAGTCACATGTTACCCTGGAA
>VIAB01009967.1:18388-32771 GCA_009801035.1 Oophaga pumilio | reverse complement strand
ATCCTCTCAAATCCAACTTGCCTAATAATTATGCAAACAGTGTAAATATGTATTTATATCTTAATTTAAATTTTTACTATTAGCCTCAAAAATGAATAAATGTGAATAAGTAATTAATATGCTGCCCCCAAAATAGTGCTAAGCCCTCATATGGTTGATGGAATATTATGACAGAAAAAAATCATCTTGATGGCCTAAAAACAATAATAATAATAATTTTATTTATACAGTGCCAACATATTCCGCAGCACGTTACAATTAAGCGAGGACATGTACAGGCAATAAGCACAATACAAAATAATCCAGTTCGCCAGTTAAAGGAGGAGAGAGTGCCCTGCTCTCAAGCTTACAATCTATAAACAATGCTAATATTTGCATGTAAATTTGGGGTGGCTCCTTTACACTTTAGTCCAACCTGTTAATGCAAATAGTGGTTGCTGTAGCTGTAATGTAGTGTGGGGCAGTAGCCAAGGGTGAAGTACTCGTCTCTTATGCCCCAGCACATTACATGAATGTGGGGGTCCTGGCAGAGAGTGTGGACTTCGCCAATGGGAGCGCAACAACCTTGCAGGCCGCATGTTACTGATGACTTTGGTGGGCCAGAACTAGATGTTGAGGACTTCAATGATGAAGACCACCAGTCAAAAATAAACTTTTTACTGAACAATAACTTGATGGGAATTATGTATTAAAGATGGCGAATATGAACGTTTGCTTCAACACACTAAGCACCTGCCTTCACCACATCCCAACACTGTACTATAGTCCAGTAAGTGAGAGACTTGCACTTCAACCTGTGTCCTCTTTTCCTCTTAGGGTATGTTCCCACGGTCAGTAAATGCTGCGGGTTGGACGCTGCGTATATCTGCAGTGTCCAACCCGCTGCGGCCAGATGTTACAGCATAGTGGATGGTATTTCAAGAAATCCCATGTGCACTATGCGTGCACCGACACCTGTGGTTTCCCTGCGGAATTGGACATGCAGCGCGTCTTTTCAGACTGCAGCATATCTATTTATCTTGAGGAGACGCGAGTCTCCGCAAGATACATTTCACCCGTCAGTGTATTGAACACGATGATTCTGCATGGTTCAATAAACACGAGCGGAATCACCTGCGTTCAAAAGCCGGCAGCGCTTTGGATGCTGCGGACATGGCTGCGTTGAAAGTGCTGCTGATTACTGACCATGAGGACGTAGCCTTAGGTGAACTAGTTTACCAATATGGCCATACTTAGCTTCTCTGCTTGCTCACGCATTGGAACTCCCGCCTGTGAACTCTCTCTGTCTCGTTTCCTGTTCCATGCTGGCCCATTACCTCTCTGAGTTATAAACTCGGGGCCATACTGCTAGGCATCCTGTCCCAGGACCCATCTCTGGTGCATCACTTCTGCCTTTCTGTCACTTCTCCTTTCTCTACTCTGCATCTCGCTATCCACTGCCTCAGTCCCAACTTACTTTAGGGACACCAACTCATGCGACTCTGTTGAGTACTCAGACCAAAGGTCTGCTCCATCTGCAAGCTAGGCCCTGTTTAACTTCCTGACAGGAAGCTGTCTCTATCCCTTCAACTTAGCCCCTCCCACTCTAGTCTAATCGCAGTTATTAACCCTAAGTCTCCCTAATGTCGGCCAAACTACATCACTAATATCATAATATCATAATACACATTACACATCAAGGTACATTTACAACTATACACGTGTCTTCAAAGGGGAACATGGCTAGTATATCCATCTCCTTACCCTGCCACAACATGCAGGTGGAGTTAAACAGAGAAAGGATGGATGGCTACTCATAGGTACTTGAAATCTGCCTTACACATGAGGAAAGCAGGACATTTTTGAGCTGTATAGATTGGTGTGACAACAGAAGTGTATTTACAGGGCAAGAAGTAGGGAAGGTAATAATGGCTGTGAGGCTCATATGTTAGGGTGTGACAGGACCTATCATACACCTCTCCCCCTAAAAACAATGTCTGCAAGAACTGTATTTGAATATGTGTTATGATATGGTTTTATTGTATTGTATGAGTAATATGATATGTGAATCTGCATAGAATTCAATAGGCACTAAGTGATGCAGTTAATGTAATGTATTGTGATTAATGTATAATGATATTCATGTATAGTGTGTAGTGAAAGTCAAGGATTAAGTGTAGATTATAAGGTATAGCATAGGATATAGGGATTAAGTTAGAAAGAGGGAAAGATTCAATTGTGGGCATATTACTATATGAAGTTCAATGCATACTGTTAGATAATAGTGACTGAAGTTAAGCATTTGAAAGGTGAAGCTTCCCCAGCAACATACTGCTGGGGCAGACAGGTTATGATACAGTTAATTGCTTGGGGCCATCACACTTTGGGAGGGGGCAGGGTCAGTTAAGAAGGGGAGCACTTCCTGGTTAGTGCAGTGAGTATGGAGTGAAAGATTAGATTGCAAGATAAAGTGTTAGCAGTGTTTAGTGACCAGCCAGAGAGCTGGAGGGCACGAGATGCAAGCACTGTTCAGGCAGCATGAGAACATCAGCTACTGTCTTCTGTGAACATCCCTGCAATATTCGGGGCCTACGGCCAGAACTAGGCACTGGAAAGTGTGCCTTATTTCCTTCTAACAAGTGGAAGTCGGTTGGGGAAATGCATTAAAGAATCAGGAAGGGTCTCATGAGGGCTGCAGAGCCAGATAGAGTATCACGGGGGCCGAGGGAGTCATTAAGCAAAGGGATATCTCAGACTGAACATACAGTGAACATGGAAATGTACTGTGCTGCATAATCAATTGAACATGGACTGCTAATTAAAGTTGAACTGTTATGAAGCAAGTGTCCCCTGATTTTTGTGCGGCTGTTCCTGGATCCAGGATGACAACGGAGGCCTGCCACCTGAATGTGAGTATGCTGTATTGAGCGCGGTGTGACACTAAGGGCCTGGGACACTGTTTATGTCTGGGGTGACAGGGTGTGGTAACACAGCCCCTTTCCCATGACTACCGCCCTTCGCACCTGACCTTACACATAGACACAGTGACCGGTGACTGGAATACACCTCCACTGTAACAGAGCAGACAATGATAACTACTTACTGTAAGTAAATTATAAAAAAGCGAGGTTGGTAGTACAAAACACAAAAAATATTACATGTAAGCATCTAAGAGTCTAAGGAGTTGTGATATTTTTATTTTTCACCTGAAAGGCCAAATAAAATAACCCTATTTTAGAAGTTAAAAAAGCCCGTAACATATTCTCTGAATTGGTATTTGCCTATATATAATATCCACAATTGAAGTGAAAAAAACAACTCTTAAATTGTAGATCTAATGATACTACGTGTTATTCTGTTTATTATATATATGACTATGCATGACCTATAATTTGCAGTGGTTTCTGTTGTCGGGATGTGCACTAACACAGAGCACACAGCCATTGCTCATGCATACATGTCTGTCTGTATTTCGTGATTAATCTTAGCTGCACAAGTATTGGGTTAGGATTGTTCTGTCCTTTGCATGCATTCCAACAAGGTTATGGTAATGACTCCAACATCTAAAATAGAGAGATGTGCTTCATAGTGTATTATAAATAGCCCCATGCTTTCCACTATGTCGCTTGTTTCAGTTTAGTGCCACAGGCTTTCCTAAACATGAATGCCGTCACAGAGTTGTTACTGTTGATTTGGTTGTTAGGACAGTAATTGATTACATCATTTGTGCAGTGTGCAGGCTCCGGGAAAGGTCAGAGAGGCCCAGCGCCTGCACACTGCAGTACTTTGCTCTGCCCTCAACAGAGCAGATCAGTACACCTGCGCAGGAGCTCCGACATGAAGCAAGAAGGACGATGACATAGTATGAACATGGGAGGCACCGGACCTGGACTTGTGACGCCCATCCGACCGGACCGCCCCCAGTTGAGTATAATAAAAGTTGTTTTTCTTCTCTTTAAGGTTAGATGGGGGCTTATCTACAGCATTATAGAATTCTGTAGATAAGCCCCGAAAGGCAGTGGCCGCAGCTTATAGCTGAAAAACGAGGTGACAGGTTCCCTTTAAATCCTTAGGGCTACTTCATGACTGGGGCTCAAATGAACCAACTACTACCACCATCATCATCTTCTGCCTAGAGGCAGTTACTGTGCAAACATTGTATTGTGGAGTTTCCTGTGTGTTTGTGTAATTTGAGAAGGAAAGACTCTTCTCCTGACAGAAAGCTCGGCCACCGTAAGATACATCATACCCTGTCAGGAGTACAACCCTCAGCCATACACCACATGAGAGCGCCGCACAAGCAGAGTGCCTTCATCATGCTCAAAAAATATGTTTGAGTCCCGGTAGCTGCATGTCTTGTGGCTGTTCGACAGTTGCAACACCGACAGGGATTGCCTAACAAACAGGCAAACCCTGCATGTGTTAGGGCTGTCAAGCAGCTGCGAGTCATGCAAGCACGGGGACTGTGATCACTTTGATCTGAGTACAGACTGATTTTTTCCACAGACTCCTTGACTTGAATGGCTGAGTGAGATACAATTTTAGCATGAAAATTGTGCATGCTGTGATTTTTCCACAGACAGGCTTGGTCTGAAGAAAAAATCAGACATGTGCAGAGCCTGATAGAATAACATTGGTCTCTGTGTGATTCTATGTTTTGTCGAATCGCACTCAGACTGAAAATAGGGTCGCCTGCACGAGCCCTTCTTATGAATGATTATCACAGTTAAAGGATACTAAAAACAAAATTAAAAAAAATACACACTTGATTTTCTTCTAATCGAATAATCACCTTTCTCTACTCATGAATTAGAGTGGAGTTTCGGATACATGAAGCAATATGCAGCATATACAATCAGAATTCAGCAAAAATGCCACTACATACTGCCCACATTATACATCACAAAAATTTACCGTTAACTCATTTTGAAAACCACAGCTCTATATATTGGGAGGAATGTGATCAAACTTACACTTTATTACACTAGTACAAATAATATTTAGCTCTAAGAAAATCAATTTGGATAATATGGAAGACAAATGCTCCTCAAAGACAAGTATCTGTCTGATGCAATTAGCTAAAATCATAAGTGGATCCAAAAGATATGAAAAATATTAAGTTTACAAGTGGGAGATTTGTTTCAGAAATGTCAGTTTAGGACTTAGAGAAATCCATGCCCATGTAGCAAAAACAACCAACTTTCATTTGGCTTCTGAATTTTGCTCCTTGTGACTGCTTTAAAAAAGCATCAGAAACTGCATCAAAATGTGCCTTAATTTGAAAGATGTCAAACTACCCTCAAGACTATAATGGACATACACAATTGACTAAACATATATCAACTTGCTGCATTAAAGTGACCATATACGTTTAGATGGATGACGATTTTGACTCACACATACACATCAATGCTTGGTTCTGCTGAGGGTTTAGAGAACAAAAGGATTGAGAGTTTGAGGAATTCAAATTGCCCAATAAATCCTTTTTACTACAAACGTGATCTGTTTTGGATAGAGTCAGGAAGCCTTCATACACGTTAGCTGGCTGGCCTGTTCCAGATTTAGCTAACTTTAATGAACTCTGCATAGACATAGCCTGTAGACATATAACATACTTTGCTGGTGTCTGGAAGTTTTACAAGGCATGCATCATTTCAGCTTCTACCTACATTCTGAAAACATATTCAAACACCACCAAAGAAAAATAAAAGTACAACTATAAGGCAGCTAGGAGGCTCAGTTGTTAGCCCTGTTGCTTTGCAGCGCTGGGGTCCTGGGTACAAATCCCACCAAGGACAACATCTGCAAGGAGTTTGTATGATTTCCCCATGTTTGCGTGGGTTTCCTCCGGGTTCTCTGGTTTCCTTCCACTGTCCAAAGACATATTGATAGGGAATTTAGTTTGTGAGCCCCAATGGCACAGCAATTAAGATGTCTGTAAAGCACTATTGAATATGATGGGGTTATATAAGCAAGTATAATAAATAAAATAAAAATTATGGCCCGATTCATTAAGACTGGCATTCTAGACGTCAGCTCTAACGAATGGTTTGTGGCAGAGTAAGAGGAGAATGATTCATTAAGAGGCACGCTCCACTTAATGAATTTTGCGCATCTTACAAGTGCTGTGAGCTTCGACAGTCTTGGTACTGTAGTAAGATTTCTGTCGCAAGATGCGTCACATCTAGTGATGATTGAGAAAGAAAAATTTTGCGACTTTTCTAATTTTTCGACTCCAGAAAACTGGCTTAAACACTTGATATGTCGGGTCCTGTAGTTTCCATTTTGAAATTGACAAAACTGCAGGAACATACAGTGTAAATACAATATCCTCATCAGTAGTCTTAGTGAGCTAAGCAACACAGTGTTCTATTGTGGCCTAATTTAGGTTAAATATGGAGTACAAGTGTTGTGTCAGTCATACAACATTACAACGTAGCTGTGTTAATGTGAAATTAGCCCATCTGAACTTTAAACACTATTTTGAAAAATGAAAAACTGCAATAAAATATAGAATGCACAAAAAACACGCAATAACAAGCACTAAGTAAATGACTTTTTTTAGCTAAAGTTTACTATTTAAATTTTTGCCCTCTACATTTACTATCAATCCTACATTTAACATGTTTACTTAATGAGGTTTACTGGGCAAAATATTGCAGCATTTCGTCAGATCGAAATGTAAATTACATATCGTGAGCCAAATATATTATGTTTTCTACTAGTTTTGCTATGTACATAGAAAAAGTGGTGTGGCTAAGAAGAGACATAGAAAGCATCTAAAATGTTATAGAAATTTATACTATTATTTAGGTGGGAAAAGGGAAAATTGCTAACATGCCTAAAAATTGCTGTAAAAACTAATCATTTGCAAATTTTGGCAAAATGTGCAAAAGTTTATCTGACTCATAAATTAATGACGTTTGCAGTATTATGTTATATCTAATCTATGTACAGTATATACAGTAGTATATTAATGTCATGTTTGTCAGCTTTTGAACATATATCTGAGTTTCTTTAAAACACATAGCTAGACATGGTAAACAGTTATTTTCTTTTAATTAAAAATAGGGTTATTTGAACTGATTTATTTTTTTAAACTAATATTTTTATTTTTTGCCTTAAATAGCACAAATGTTATTAAAACAAATCAAAACCAACATTTTTCAAGATAAATTAATTAAATAAGATAGATTTTTGGCAAGTAACACAATGTTTTTTTAAATTATTTTAATGTCACCCTTGGAAAACTCTGAAACATCACTCCAAAACTGTCAGGTTAGTGTATAACATTAGATTATCGGATTATATCTGGGATAACTTGACAGCGAGATAACACTTCAACTATCTTTCATGAATGTTCCCACTTGCCTCTGGTTTATTTTTAGGAGGAGGAAAGCAGGAACAATGCTCTCTCTGATTGGAGGACACAACTGGGCCTTCATCTGTCCCTGTTTGATTGACTGACCTCCTGCACCAAGCACCCTGGGACCTCCTATAGCTGGTTAATCACCTGAACCAACTATGATCCTCTGCTTCTATAATTAGGAGATAACAAGACTTCAAAGGAATGAATGAGAAAGGACAGTATATACAACTCATGGCCTTTATCTCTTGATAGCACAAACTATGTCTGATGGAGAGACTAAATAGTCAGGAACACTTTGCTATTCTTCATCATCTTTTCAGTTAGTCATTAAAAGGTGTCATCTGAAGAGGACTCCATTTTTGACATTAGGTTAATAAGAATTCCAATCCAAAATATCAGAAATCGACACTAGTACTGTTCATTTGGTAGATATATGAATATATGCTACATTCATCACGTGGTGTTATGGTATAGTTGATCACATAATTTGGAAGCACAAGCGACACTATTTTACTTTTAAAATCCATGAACAAGAAATCAAGCCAGACAGTTTTTAAAGATCATGTTTAGTTTGTTTTTCTCAGCTATTAGACTCCCTCCTGACCTTCTTAATTTCATCAAGATCCAAATTTGTGGTCCATAGCCATATTTAGTGGACCTACAGACATATGTATAAACAGTGGAAAGCAACTACAAGGGCAAAGTGTATGTGAGTTATAGTAGTAAAATTGTTTTATGCATAAACATAACCTGACAAAATCTAAATTTGCGGCTTCCACTAACCATCAGACATGCATTGATTAGGCAGAAACACAGACCATGGTCAAAGATCTCATGCACTAAAATGGGTGCCCTAATCATGCTGTGTGATAAAGGTATATGGCTGATTTTAAAATTTGAAAATTGTATTTGGGGTAAAAATAATTCAGAGCTAAGCTGCAACTCTTGGACTGGCAGTAGTGGTGTGACTTGCCTTATGGCAGGTGCGTGACTGATTACATATGAAAGTGAGGCAGGACATCATTCATTGGGTCTAATTTACTAAAACTATAAATTTTAGCGCACACTTAGACTAGGCAGTCTTAAAATGTACCAAATTTATCAAAGGCCAAAACCAATTAAGGCAAGCCTCAGACAAAGCCACAGGAGAGCTAAACACTGTAAGACAGCAGGCGACATGAGCTAATGTTTGAAAATGTTATCTGTACATTTTTATTTTAACTTTGTGAGTATGACTAATAAACATACCTTTGATTTTTATCAGTGGTCAGTTTGTCCACTTGTTGATACCATACAGTATCTGAAGCAAGCAACCATAGAAACACCTGAGACTTTGAGTGGATGTACACAGCCATGACCTTTTTTTGTGAATCTCCTTTGTGTACTACATATTGTTGCAAAGTTATAATTCGGAACAAATTAAAGCTTGCTAATTAATGGGATTTCTTTGGCCAATAATTTGAGTCAAAATTTGGCACAATCTTGGTGCACGGTGTTGCAATATAGGTCATTCCTCCTTTGTCAACAAGTCGTGTCTCTTTTCTGCAAAGTCGCCTTGTTGAACATGCTAGAAAAAGTGTCTTAAACACATAAAAAATGTGCTGCAAAACATATAAGACAGTTTTTGGGGACAAATTAAGACAATATTCTGGAACAATTTCTGTAGTTTACTAATTGTTTCTCATTGAAGGCATACGTTAACATTGAGAAGTTTCATATTATAATAATAGATGTCATCTATTGCAGTATTCTAGAATCAGTATGCTAATATTTCGTGATATATAATAATCAATCATGTCAAGTAACATCTGATGTTGTCATGCAACTTGAGATAGTGGAATCAAAGTTCTCCCACAGTACTGAGGTCTAGAGGTTTCTTCATCTGTCTATTGTATTGTTGGAATGCGTTCTGCTCAAGAAATTTCACAATCTACATTTAGATCTGGCCAAACACAGTCGCTCATTATTACCATGTGCAATACCTGGGCTTATTAGCCGCATGACTGCACTCAGTATTACCAGTAATTATTGATGGTATTTAATTTCAACTGTCCCAAGGATTTTAAGCATGTTAAAGTATCTAAAAAAAGGAAATGTCGCCGATAGGAAGAGTAAAGTGAATGAGAGAAAATTTTATACATAGACATCCCGAAGCAAACACTCTGATTTTAAATCAAAGCTTTTACACTGGAATACTGCGGAGTGGCGCAAAAACTTTTTGACTTTTGGTGTTTTGACGCCAATCTATAGCAGCTCTGCCGAAATGGTCATAGCTACAACTACCCATCAAATTCAGCAAAAATGCCTGCATGGTGTAGCATTTCTGGAGTACTATTGGAATAGCATTTCCGATGAGGCACTTGGAGGCTGACGCTACAGAGAAGATGCACCAAATTCATTAAGTGGTATGTGCCTCTTAATAAAGTTTTAACAAGACTTATGAATTCCACATTTTAAAAAGTAACAAAGAAGTTGAAAATTCACTTCATTAATAGACAGAAGTGTAATAATAAGATGCGCCAAATTTACCGAACATTATGTGACTGATATGTTTAACACATATAACGGCGAAACAGCCACCATGTAAATGACTTTAAAACTTTAAAAAGTCTTATCATACTATCTTCCCTAAAATGTCTGAAAATCAGGGTGTCTAGTTTCTTATGAACTGACTTTTTATATTGCTGTCTTTTGGCATATAACAAATATGGTTACATAATAGAAAGTGCACCCATCAGTAAAAGTCAACCAATCATGTACATCGGTTCACACATCATTACTATTCTAAGTAAAATTCAAAAGTTCCTGCATATTCATGTGTTAAGGTGAATTTACACAGAACTGATTTCTAGCAGAAATCTCTGTGACTGTCCCATTTCATCTGAGCAGGGGTCACAGAAAGTCATGCACATGCACACCCAGCTAGGCTTGGAGTGTGGACACAACTGGTGACTGACTATCTACTGGGAGAGAAAAAGAATACAAAATAAATTCCACCTGAAGTTGGAAATCATTGGGTTCTGTTGACTTTTATAAATTTGCATGGTAGACTTTAGTCCAGATGTGGTTATATATCTACTGCCATGATGGCACCATTACTAAAACACTCTTGGTTTCCTCCAGCAAATCAAGAAAAATGAATGTGACATTTAACTATAGATGGTTTTGGACTGTCGCAGGTGAGCAGTGGTAGCCAGGCCTTGAAGACTAGGGGAGCCTTGATAGAGATAAAGATCTGTGATTATTGGGGGTCCGATTGGAGAATCTACATTGGGGCCAACAAGATTCAAGTTATGCTACTGATTTCAATAGCTGAAACTGCAAACATTTCTAACCAAAAAATCCAAACATCTCTGCCAAACCGTGCCCATTCTCCCAGCAATTAAATGTTTGCTGTAGTTTTTCAAAGTTTACAGGTTAGTAAAAAAAAAATATGTAATATCGAAATGTAATTACAATATCACAAGCGAAAGTGAAGCTTAATACTAATGTTAAAGGGGTTGTTCGGCCATAACAAGTTGTCAAGTTATCACCTATCCAACAGAGATGGGATAACTTGCTGATCGGTGGGTGTCCCACCTTTGAAGCCAGAACTGAATGCCAGAATAGTGAATTTTTATCCCTGGAGGGTAACTTTATCACCCTTCCAAAATGGAGGCCCAACTGACGATTCATTCATTGGCAGGTCTATAGGGAATGAATGGAGTGGCAGTCCGGCATTCTATTTGACTGGGAAAATGGTCTCCCGGAATCCCACTTATCTATCTATCTACGATGAAAAAGTCACAACAGCACCAAATATGCAAAGCAGTGTGCAAGGCCTCCCAGACAACTATACTATTGTCATATAGATATATGCAAAAAAGAAAAGCAGGCAGCACTCCAATGGTTGAAGTGAAAAAAGAGGACTTTATTAGTTTATCTGGTGTGGATATCTATCTATCTATCTATCTATCTATCTATCTATCTATCTATCTATCTATCTATCTATCTATCTATCTATCTATCTATCTATCTATCTATCTATCTATCTATCTATCTAACTTTTTACCTATCCTGAATATTTGATTATTACATTGCCCAATTCCTGCACCCATCAGGTCAATGATTTCTCTTTCTCAGGCTCCTGCATAACAAATCATTTCACCTACACAATATTTGCTCCTGTTTCTCTTTTTAGATAATCACTCTAGATAGATTTGTTGTTCAGGTCTCTGGGAAAGCTGGGTGAAACCAATGTATTACACTTAGTAATAGCCTACTGGCTAAAATAAAAGCTCTAACTATAAGTAGACTCCTCTTGACTAAACCCCAGCACAAAGTTACCACCCTGTAAAGGTAATTGAGTTTTCCTTGCCTCCTTTTATTGCTCTTTGAAATTCTGTCATCCATTTATGGCAGAACAGACGCAAATAACAATCACTGTCCCTAACAAGCATTGGACATGCTAAATGAAAATAAGTAGTTGCTTATTACTGATGGAGCAGAGGTAAAGTTGTCATTTACCTTCTAACTCCTATAATACACATAACGATAATAATAAAAAACAGAGAACACATTTCCCCAATATATGATGCCAAATGACCAAGTTGCCTCTGTCACATCTGATAAATGAGGCATCACTAAACTGACAATTCTGAAGATGCATGTGATTGTTTGAGACTATCTGAAGTGCAGACAGGAAAGCGTTAACGATCTACCCTACATGTACTTTTCAAGAAACATCCACCATTTCACAGCTCTGTAAAATCTTATGTTCTTGCGTCAGACACACAGAACTCATTCCGAGCTTTCTCCACACTGTAACATGTCAGTCTCGACTCTTTGCACTTACTCTTGAGATGGTCAAGGGCATGTTAAAGTCCTTTCCTCCTTGCAGACGGAATCCCCACGGGCCGGGTCCAGCGAGGGATACATTGTAAGCCATCTTTGACAACTTCTTTTAGTGCAGCCGCTTGAAGGCTCTGAGAGGAATAAAACAGAAAAGTAAACTTTTTTTGCTCTATGGTCAAACTAATAGGAAAGATAAAGAAAAAGACTCTTGGTCCTAGCAAATATAAGGAAATTGTAATCTTGCCTGTTCACTCGGTGTGAAGTGCTACCTAAGAATAGATGGGATGTATAATGCAGATACAGATATCCCAGCTGAGCAGGAGCCATAAAAGGTCTGTAACCAAATACCTCCCATGCAAGGATACTGTGACTCAGAGATCTATTATTGCCTCATAGCAGTGGAGGATCTGTCCAAGCATCCCACTCCCCTATCTGTGGTGGACAAGTCTCACGTAGGAAACACTATATACTTTCTTCAGAAGAACCATATACAAATCCTAATCTGTGTAATGACTAGTGATAATGCCGGATATAAAGCTTGCTAATTTTCTACATGCAAAAAAATAAAACATTAGATCCACTGGATCCAATCTACTTTTGGTTTCAAGCATTAGGTAATGTTCAGAGCATGTTCACCATGAGCCTTTTTGCTGAGTTTTTGGAGCAGACACTCTCTGAAGGGTATTTGCACACGGCGTCTTTTTCAGGTGGATTCAATTAGGAACCTGCCTGAAAAAGTACCACCAAAGCCCCTCTCAAAATGAAGGTAAGGCACCGACACTGCAGTGCACATTTCATCTTATGTCACATTTTTTAAACCACTTCAAAGTTTGGAAACCATCATCTCTCTATGCGTAACAGTATAGGATGAGAGATGCCGGCAAGTACAACTTCAAAGCAACTTCAGGAAGAAGACTGACGGCAGTTTTCTGAAGTAGATTCGCCTTATAAAACTCAGCAACTGCATCGGCATCTAAATGATGTCATGTGCGCATTGCTGAAATCTTCCTAAAAAATTCAAAACTTCTCAAAAACCTGGAGTTTGTGTCCCAAAAACTCAGCAAAATAAATTAGTGAGACCATACCGTCACACTAGGTTTTTTAGGAATTTTTCTTTTGAGTGGTCCACCCCAAAATCCTCCTCAAAGGCTGCTTCAAAAACTCTCGGAAAACTCTAAAGCTATCTTCCCATGATGAGTATTTAGTGGGTTTCTGAGGGTGCAAATTTTTTTCACCATTTCTGCACCTATTAAGTGAGTTTGGTTATTTGTATTTCTTTATTGCGCTTTTGAGTGTGTTTTGTTACATGCGTTTTTATTGTGTTTTTGATCCTGTGGTTTTTGTATCTTGGTATGTCATGTTTTAAATAAAAGCGCTTTGTTTTTGATACTTCCTGGAATTTGGCTTTGACAAAACTTCATTGCTATACTCATATGTGGATTATGCGCTAAAAACAAGTGTGTATTACCTTCAGATTTTCCACTTCTAATGCAAGTCTATGGGAAAAAAATGCACATAAAACTCAGCGTATTAGCAAGGGAAATTGACATGCTGCAGATCTGAAACACGCACAGCAGATCAGTTTACAGTGAGTAAAAAAAGAGTACAGATTTCTATAAATCCCATCCACTTTACTGAAACTGTAAGATGCTGCATGTTTGACACAACATGAATATGCAGCATCAATAACTCACACAGCCTTACAATTCATTTCCATGGGAAATGCAGTTTTCTGAGAGTTTTTGAGCTTTTTTTTTTCCTTAAGAAGTTTTGAAAAACACCTGGTGGAAAAAGGAAGTACTCTTTATTTCTTCAAAGCGGAACCTGAAGAAGTCCTCCAAGACTCTTCAAAACCGCTTCAGGAAATGAAGAAAACTCCTACAAAAACTTCCCAGAAAGGAAAGCTTTCCTGAAGTGGTGTCTGCTTGAAAAACCTCACGATTTTTGAACTCTTCAAAAAAGGGTAAATATAGCCTTATTGTGATTCGGGTGTGCTAACACTGGTTTGAATCGATAGTTCAATTTTGAGAAATACAGTATCTAAGATCAGCTATAATGGAAAGATTCAGATGCTTTTTCAATTAACGGCTCAAGTCTCTGCTATAATGCATGATTTGGGATGCCTGTGTAATTGGGGATAGAACCTATATTTGTGAGCCCAACCTTAAGCCCCCGTCACACACAGCGATCTCGCTAGCGAGA
>VIAB01009967.1:0-12921 GCA_009801035.1 Oophaga pumilio | reverse complement strand
GGTGTTCCTTTCATCATAGGCCTTGTTGACCTCTCTCCAAATATGTAGCAAAAGAATTGTCACTCGGAGATTTAGATGGAAACCGCAACATAAGTGCTCAGCGTAGAGCACCGGATAAAGGTAATTCCAAATGTTATGTAAAATGTTTCCAACAAAAGCTTCAACTCAATCTTCAAAAAAAGCAAGTCCCAATCAGGTTGAAATTATAATGGGCTTCCACATTACTGGTAGTACAACGGCTCTGGGAAAGTGCTGTAGCACCTCACTCCCTAAAAGAAATTCAGCAAATTCTGCACTCCTAAATCCAAATGCTTCTGAATTCCACAGTGTGCCTAAACCTCATTTTGCATCCACATGTTAGGCATTTCTGTAGCAATGACAGCCTGCCTAATTTACAGCTGCATGTCTCCAGAAGCATGAGCTGGGCACCACAATGTACTGGTGACTACAAGCTACTGGGCACTACAATGGCAGTTTGCAATTTTCACTAAGCAATATTCACTACTGTTTATTTCTGGAAAACACCCATGGGGTGAAAATCGTTACTACACTTTTAGATAAATTCCTCCCCACTTGTGGGGGGGGGGTTACTGCTTTGATACCACTTAGGGGCTCTGTATATGGAGTCCGCAAACTAGTCTAGGAAAATCTGCGCTCCAAGAGGTACCATATATATTTGAGTATAATACGAGTTTTTAAGCACTTTTTTTGTGCTGAGACTGCCCCCTCGGCTTATTCTCCAGTGAGGGTCCCAGAAAATGGAGGGGGAGCAGGAGTGGCAGAGCAGCGGGTCACAGAAGGCAGGAGCCAGCTGATGCGGCTAATGCCTGTGCCTGCTGCTAAAGAGAAATAAATATTAATTGCGATTGCAGTGAATATTCATTTCTCTGTAATAGTAGGCACAGTAGGGATGAAGAGCCATGCCTTCAAAGATAGCGATGAGGAGCCATACATACCAGGATGGGAATGAGGAGCCATGCATACAAGGATAGGGATGAGAAGCCATGCATACAAGGAGAGCAATGAGGAGCCATGCAGACTAGGATAGGGATGAGGAGCCATGCATATCAGGATGAGGATGAGTAGCCATGCATACAAGGATAGGGATGAGGAGCCATGCAGACCAGGATAGGGATGAGGAGCCATGCATACTGGAATAGGAATGAAGAGCCATGCATACAATGATAGGGATGAGGAGCCATACATACCAGGAAAAAGATGAAGAGCCATGCATTTCAGGATAGGGATGAGGAGTCATACATACCAGGATAGGGATGAGGAGTTATGCATACCAGGATAGGGATGAGGAGCCATGTAGACCAGGATAGGGATGAGGAGTCATGCAGACCAGGATAGGGATTAAGAACCATGCATACAAGGATAGGGATGAGGAGCCATGCATTCCAGGAAAAGGATGAGGAGCCATACAAACCAGGATAGGGATGAGAAGGCCATGCATACCAGGATAGGAATGAGGAGCTATGCGGACCAGGATGGGGATGAGGATTCATACACACCAGGTTAGGGATGAGGGGA
This sequence comes from Oophaga pumilio, assembly GCA_009801035.1. Lineage (NCBI taxonomy): Eukaryota > Metazoa > Chordata > Amphibia > Anura > Dendrobatidae > Oophaga > Oophaga pumilio. The sequence goes on along the minus strand of VIAB01009967.1, from coordinate 11,385 downwards.
CCATGCAGACCCGGATGGGGATGATGAGCCATGCATACCAGGATAGGGTTAATGAGCCATGCAGACCAGGATAGGGATGAGGGGGCCATGCATATCAGAATAGGAATGAGGAGGCCATGCATACCAGGATAGGGATGAGGGGACAATGAAAGCCTGGCTTATACTCGAGTCCATAAGTTTTCCCAGTTTTTTGTGGTAAAATTATGTACCTCGGCTTATACTTGGGTCAACTTAGATTTGAGTATATATGGTTAATAGCGCTCCATCCCTTCCGAGTCTTGCCTTGTGGCTAAGCAGTACTTTACAGCCACATATGGGGTATTTCTACTATCAGCAGAAATTGCGAAATAAATTTTGAAGCCATTTTTACTCATTTCCCAGTGTGAAAATGTAAAATCTGGGGCTAAAACAAAATGTTTATTATTTTTACTACATTGCCCAATGGAATAAAATTCTGTGACACACCTGTGGTGTCAATTTGATCACTGCACTACCATATCAATTCATTGAGAGGTGTGGTTTGTAAAATTTGGGTCACTTATGTAGGTTCTGCTGTTCTGGCACCCTCAAGCCAGTCCAGAAAAATCTGAACTCCAATATGATGCTTCTTCCCTTCTGAGCTTTACACTGTGCCTTAAAAGTAGTTTTTGAACACATATAGGGTATTGGTGTACTCAGGAAAAATTGAACAACAAATTTTGGATTCTATTTTTTTATTGCTATCCTTGTAAAAATGAAAAAAAATTGAGGCTAAAACAACGTTTTATGGGAAAAGTAATTTTTTTTAATTTTCACAGATCAACGTTGTAAAATTCTGTGAAGTACCTGTAGGTTCAAGGTGCTCACCACACATACAGATACATTTCTTGTGGGGTTTAGTTTCCAAGATGTGGTTACTTGTGTGGGGTGTTTCCACTTTTTTGGCACATCAGGGCCTCTCCAAACGCGACATGGCATCTGCTAATGATTCCAGCCCTGCCCTGCACCCAAACAGTAGATTTCCCCCTCATATGGGGTATCAGCGTGCTCATGACTCATGAAAAATTGCACAACAAATGTTGGGGTTCATTTTCTCCTGTTACCCTTGTGAAAATAAAAAAATGGGTCTAAAGTAAAATTTTTGTGAAAAAATGTAAAATGCTAATTTTTTCCTGCTGCATTCCATTATTTCCTGTGAAGCACTTGAAGGATTAAAAAAAATGAAAATGGTTTTGAGCACCTTGTGAGGTGCAGTTTTTAGAATGGTATACATTTTGGGTTTTTTCTGTCATATAGACCACTCAAAGTCACATCAAATGTGATGTGGTCCATAGAAAAAATGGTTTTGCAAATTTTGTTGTAAAAATGAGAAATCACTGGTCAACTTTTAACCTTTCCAATCTTCTAACAAAAAAATTTGAGCTGATGTAAAGTAAACATGTAGGAAATGTTATTTATTATGGTAATTATTTTGTGTGACATAACTCTCTGATTTAAGGCCATAAAAATTGAAAGTTTGAAAATTGCAAAATTTTCAAAATTTTTGCCAAATTTCCGATATTTTTACAAATAACTGCTAGTTGTAACGAACAAATTGTACCACTATCATGAAGTACAATATGTCATGAGAAAATATTCTCAAAATCGGTGGGATTTGCTCAATCGCTCCAAATTTATTACCTCATAAATTGACATTGATCAGAATTGAAAAAATTGGACTGGTCAAGAAGGTGAAAACAGCCTGGGGTGTGTGAAGTGGTATGGGGGTGTATTCAGAGTTTAATGCCTAGAGCAGCATGAGTTTTAAATATTGCTATACATGGTACACAGCGTGCACAAATATATCATGCCATCATGTCTCTTTTAAGCCATCAATCATGATAGTAAAGGTGCGGTACATATTAGCTAGAAGATTGAACAAATGAATAGCTGGTAAACTATCATTACACTGATGCAGCCATACACATTACAGACAGTTCAGATTAGCTGTCACAGCCATTCAGATTGAGCAATCATGTTCATAGACCGTGGGCAAACAATGAACACAAAGTTTTTTGAGAAAGCTGTGGGAATATTCTGGAAACAGTCTTTCAGATCATACTTTAGATAGAAAGTATCAGATGACTTATTTTCAGATGATGCTGACGTGCCATTAGTTGGTTCAGAAGATCACTCGTTGTGAAATTCCACCAGATGAACATTCGTTGCATTTGACAACATCCATTATATAACTTTTGTCTAATGTGTATGGGCACCTTTATTGGATTTGTATGTTTCCTAGCTTTAGGAACAATACAAAGGCTGGAGAAAGGTTGAAGTGTTTTTCATTGTGATCGCCACCCCCAAAATATCAGCCCACATTATCATTCTTTTATCACACATGATTCCAAATTTGAGAATAAAAATATTTACAAGTGCGTATAAGATGTATTTTTTAATCCTTTAAGGCCTTAGTCACATGACCTATTTTATTGTTTGTGCTATCCAATTTTTAAATGGAAAAGATACAGACTCGTTATATTCTGTGACCCTTTTCCCTTGACGATCACATGAAGTTAAAGAAATGGAGACTGCTGGTGACTGTGAGCGATCATTTCATGCTTCAAAGAGATCATTTCAAGGTTTAAACAGATGCAATATGGATGGGGTCCGTGTTACATCTGTATGAAACACTGTTGTGCGAATAAAGCCCAAGTAGACCATAGAAAGATAGAAAGGAGCACAGAAGGCCCAGCTCTATTTTAAAAAAATTGCAAACATGATGGCAAAACTTCTAATGCATCAAGTATAATGCAAGTGTTCCTGGATCTCAGAAGCTCTTTATAGCTCTGTTATAAAACTAATGTGGAAATACTCTATTATGGTATACAGAATTAATAGAGTCCCCCATTTAGGCTTCTTCAGGGGACCCTGCTAAAGCCTCATTCACATAGGCCAATAATCAGCAAATGAGCGTTCAATCCTAGTTCAGTAAAGATGTATATCTTTGTACCGTGTTAGCCAGTAGATAGAAAAATATTTAGAGTTGAGAGTCCTCAGTGGTTGATACAACCACTGAGGACTCTCAACTCTAAATATTTTTCAATCCTAGTTCCTAATTTTTGGTTCATGTAAACATACAGTTCAACAGCAGATGAATTAACAAAATGTGCATCTATTGGCCAATTGTTTTTTTTTATGTGAGCCTTTAAGATTACAGATTAGTTGATCAATGCTTGTTTCCAGGCCCATTGGTAAAAGCAGTACAGGGGCAAACCTACTGATAATATAAAAGCTCAGGCATTGATAGTGACTTGTGGGAAAGTCTTTTAATCTTGTCAGAAGCACCTCTCCCCGTGTAACCAAGGGTTGTGCTGTTGACCATATTCATGCTGTAGGAGGACAGAACAATGATATTTGATAGTTCTGTCTGTATACAGTTTGTATCAGCCCATGTGAACCTGCCTTAAGTTTAGGACTGATCAACTTGTACACAGTTGATTAGAGCCTTTTATGTGTAGGAAACATGTGGGGTTATCCAAAGTGAATATTCTCTCTAAATTTTATTGTTTCTGGTCATTAGATCTAGCTGATGGAGATCTGTCTGCTTGTTACCCTGTTCTTATAACCCTCAAAAGCTGAGATGAGAACAGTCTACTTACATTCCCTAGTTATAGTCATGCAAAGTGCCATCAGTCGAGTACTGATACGGGATTCCTTCCTTAAATTTTACACTTATATACATTATATAAACACTTAGGATGGGGCTACATGGCAACATTGGCTGCAACACTTGTCACTCAACCTAAGTTCACTAGGTGTCGATGAAAAATCACAGCGCCTTACAAGTGAATAAGGTGGCATTGTGACCCCGAGGGTACTGCGGCAAGCTCAAAATGTGACACGGTTAGACTTCTTGCAAGTTCTTTGTTACAGTCGTAGTACCCTTGGGGTCAAAATGAGATTCCCATTCATTTGTATGCACTGATATGTAGCAGTAACACCTAGTGAACTTTGTTCATGTGACACGTGTCGCGGCGAAAGTCGCTGGGTAGCCCCAACCATACTTAAGTTGCAAAATCTGAAAGATGCTCCAAATTAGTTTTTGTATCCAACCAGCTACCCAAATGACCATCATATTGCCTTCTCTTTTGTCTAGTCAGTGCAGAGCAAAGACACATGCCAAGATCCGGGACTCCTTAGAAATCAAATATTTGAAATAAGTCATAGAAAATGACAGTAAATGTGAAGCTTGTTACCGTTACGCAAGCAGAAGGCGCATGTGGCACAGAGCCGGGCTTACCTATGAGGTAGCTAAGTGACTACCTGGTGTTCACTCGAGCTCCTAATGATGGAATCAGACTTGAGCTGCAGGTAGCCACCACGTACCACTCCTAGACAGTCCTCGGCACTGCAGCTGCTGACCCCAGGGGTCAGGTATGCAGACACAGAGAGGACTCGGACTCTATTCAGACTACTAGGTTCTGGATCCTCTGCAGAACGGTTACTGAAACAGACTCAGGACTGATTTGGAGACTGGTTTTAGCAGTATGGATGCATGACATACTTGGATAGGCAGACATTCAGACATACCAGTCTTGGATATAGGTTCAGGTACCGCCGAAGCGGCTTCAGGGTTTAGGACTGGCCGCAAGAGGACCATGGACTATGAATCCAGGACTGGCTGCACAAGAACCAGGACTATGAGTTTGTGACACTGGACACACTAGGACCAAGGGACCTCACAACTCATTAGTAGACTACCACACTACCTAATGAAACTTGGTTGCTTGGCACCTCCTTATTGGGGAGGGTGCCATCTATGCAAGATGACTCCATGCTATTGGCTGGCAGCCATCTTGCAGATGTACTCTTCTACTGAATGCCTCCCATCCATTGACTGGGGACATTTTACTATCTGCACACGCTGCCCCTTTAAGAGCCAAGGAGCACGCGTGCACTCTCCAAGAAGTGCAGTGTGCACAACATATGGAAAGGGAGCATGCAGGGGACAACGCCACGTGGCCGGGAAGTTGTGTATGCCTGCGTCCCTGCATGGAGGGAGAAAGGGAACCATTCAGTGGCAACGGCAATAGTGTTACAAATCTCTTTATTCTTACTAATGGAGGGACAGGGTGTTATTATTTCCCAGTTTAACACAGGGTGTCCTACAGATGACCACATTTTTAGATTTCCTGTAGACAACAATTTTACTGTGAACACAACGTCCACCGAATTGTTCATATGTAATTACTGTATTAATATTCTGATTTTGTTACTTAAAGCAATATTATTTCAGCTTTAATAACTTTGTAGTTTATTAGTATAAGAAAGTATAAGAACTTCATGATTAATTGTATTTAAGGGTTGAATAACCTGAATGTGAAGTGGGACATTTATTAGATTGAACACATCATATGTTTCGTTTTTACAGCAGCATTGCCTGATCATTTTAAAATTAATTTTATAGGTCCAGGTTTGAGACACGCTTTAGGGGCATGTCACACCGGGCAGCCTGAATGTATGATGTGACAGGTGCTGGTGTAATCAATCTCACAGGACAGCATTCATTTCTGGCACACACAAGGAAGGAAGTCAAGGGAGCAGATCTCAGAGAATACAGCTCCTCCAAGCTGTCCAGAGCAGCTGGTCAGACCATCAGGCATACAGATAGGTAACATGAAAGTTGAGTCCAGGCCTTCCTGAAATATGGGTATATTTTCTCAGTGTCTTAGCAAAGTATATAAATAGGCTTCAGTGTGGGTTTATGAGTTTGGTGTAGAATTATAATATATTTAAAACTGATGGTCATCTGGTTTTATAAGAAAGCAAGAAAATTTTTACCATGATTACCTTGTATTTACAGACAACTATTAAATTATTTTAAGATATTAAGAAGACGTTCAGTAGAGGAGTGTAACAAAGAACTGGCCCAGGTATAAATATAACATGAACTTTTCAAAACAATACTGATCGTAAAATAAAATAATGCAGATCGTAAAATTTGATTTCTCCAGTGAGAAATCGGAGACAACAACATATTACTGTTCCTTTACCTGGTCTTTTATATCTGTACTAGCCATTAAAAGTTTTGATCTATTTGGTTTTAGAAAAATTTGTAGGGCACTGACAACTTATTTCACACTAAAAGTTCTCTACTTTGCCCTGTGATCACAAGCGGGAGAAGCAGATTTTCCTTCACCGTAATTTCTGTAACAAACCTGCCGCATATGAATATACTCTTATAATGAATATAGATTGGCACATAGCAGTATATTAATGTTAAACCATTTATCTGACTACATTTGGATGAATCAATTTGTCTAACTTAGAGGTAATGATAATGACGTCCAAGAGCGCCAAGTCATCAGCGCATATTCACTACTTTCAATCAATGCTCTGCCAACAATCTAAAGTATATACAAGAAACCTGTAGAGATCATTTGCTCACATTTATGTGCATGCACCGTCTACAACATGCTTTGATGGAGATATATCACTAATACTGTGAACAAGTGGATATCCACCAGATGATAGCTGTTATTCGGTATTGATATGAACGGTTAGATTTAAGTTTTGTTGGCCAATGGACTACAGAGTACACCGTATAATATTTTTAATTTAAATTATTTTTAACTGTGATAATTTAATTGTTTTTAGTACAACACAAATCTAGACGACAGTTATACAACTGATGACATGGTGACAATTTGGATAGAAATATGTAGGTTTCTCAGTCATCTCAGCTAATGAAACATATAAAAAGCCTACATAAAACACTACCTTTGTAGATATTATTGACAAATTATAGATAAAAGGTGGTCTCATGTTATGAAGGTATTTGATCTAAGCACATATTTTGCTCAGGTTTCCATACAAAAAGCGAATTTTGGGATTGCAGCTTCCTGGACAGTAATGATGAACTTCTTCTCATGAAGTTATGAAAAGTTATATGAATAAATTATGTGTCCACTGTACTTATTGATCATTAAAAACAAAACTATCCTAAAAGTATGTGTGTTTGGAGGTTTACTTTATTTAAAGGAAGGTCTTTTTAATAATTGTACGAGTAGAAACTCCAACGTCCACTAAAATACATATTGACTAGAAAGTACATCTATTGGAGAGTGAGGCGGACAACCTACAGACATGGTCCTGATCTACAAGCAGCTATATCTGTCTCTATGCAGACTGGAGCTTAGAAACAGCTGATCCCCTGTGATTAGTGAACAAATGGGTTGCTGTAAGTCCCAGCTGGCACAGTAAGCTCAGGCACACAAAATGCAGACATCATACTGTCAAACACAGTTTAGAGGCAATCAAAAAGTGCTAAGAGCTAGGCAGAAAGTTAGCAGAGAAAATAGCCTTTGTGCCTGTAAGAGGTGTTAGTTTAGTCACACAGCCTTCAAGCCATTAAGTTCTACCTGGGAGCTGTTCTGCAGATCCCCTCTGGTGCTCTTGTGGCTCAACAGTTGCTCTATAAGCATATTTATCTGATCCCTGTATCCAGTGTGACGTCATTCTAGCGGAGAGGGGACGAGGAGGGGTGAGCTCTTAAGGTGGACTCATTACAGTTGTAGCTATTTGGCTAGAAAAATATGTGGTCCTATCGTCGAAGGATACTTGAAAATAAGTCCTAATTCCTAAACTATCATTTTGCAGAGAAACATGCATAATCTTTTCTAGTTGTTTTCTTTTTGGGTTTTATTCGTTTGCCCCATGTTATGTGATGAAATATTAAAATAAGTTGTGTCTTGTTATAAGTTATCGTTAAAGTGTTGAAAATGCCTATATGCTATATAAAGGTATGTATGCAAGGTATTATTAGAGATAATGTTGAAATTGTGGGGAAAGATTAGACATGAGATAAGGGGTGAGAAAATATCATTTGTAAGGGTTGGAACATATATGATATTTCACAGCACTGATTTTTAAACCTGAATGACATGTTTGTGGCACATGATGTAAATCTCCTATTCATAGCATTGCACATGGTTACTGTTGATTTTTAGCACAGTCTTATATGCTAGCCCTAGATAGATGTTGAAAACCATCTTCAAATGTACAAAATTACCGGGAAATAGATACAATTATTAGCTTGCACTAAAATTGTTAATTTGTTGTGGAGAAAAATTTAAATCTATAAAGACATCTCTAGAGGAGACATTCTGTAGCGCTATAGCATGCAAACATGAAATATGAAAATTGAATTGCATTACTGCGCTAGAAAATATGAAAAATTGAGAATTCTTAGCTCATAAATTGGCCAATTCATGTGTACCCGGCAGCCACGATAAGCCGTTTATCATTGCCAGGACCTATCCTAATATGAATCCTCTCCTAGACTAAAGTCCACATCTCTATGGAAAGGTAGGATCCTGCTGTTATTAAAACCACCTAAAGCTGAGGGGTGGAGTGCTCAGTCAGAAAGCTAATGCATACTTTAGTTGTTTAAGGGTATGCCACACTAAACAAGATCGCTAACGAGATCACTACTGCGTCACCATTTATGACGCAGTAGCGATCTCGTTAGCGACTTAGCTGTGTGATTCCAAACACATCTCATCAGCGATCTGTGATTCCAAACACAACTCATCAGCGATCTGTATAACGACCTCTGCGGTCGTTGGGAAAACCTAGTCCCACCTGCGATGCTGGTAAAGTCGTTCATAAAGAGTGTCACACTCAGCGATTCAGGCTCACCAGCGGGACACCAACGACCAAAAAACGTCTCAGAACGTTTATAAGCGATCAACGACATCTCAGCAGGGGCCACATCGCTGCTACATGTCACACACAATTAAGTCGCTAACGAGATCGCTTCTGCGTCATAAATGGTGACGCAATTGCGATCTAAATAGCGATCTCATTTGTGATCTCGCTTAGTGTGGCATACCCTTTAGTTGTATATGGAGATGGCTACTCTTGGTTAGCACCTGTTCACACCTGATTTCTGTTTGGATGTGAAGGTCAGTCTTTTGATACTTCTAGAGGAGACATATCATCCTCACATTGAACATACGGGATTAATTATAACTGGGGAATTGAGAAACTAATTATAATTGGAGAAGTGGGAGAGCTAACACTTCAACCTCAATTGAAGAAGGGACCTCTTTGCAGTAACCAGGTGTGAAGACTCAGCTTTGTATCTTAATTAACCAGATGACTACTTTTAGCAAGCCAATAAGAATAGACTTATCTACAGTATATGTTTATTTTTGATTGATCAGGAAAACAGACTTTTGTTCGTGTAAGCCTGGAATATTGACATGTAAGCTGATATTTGATATAATATAGTGAGCTATTATCCTTGATGACTAGTGAAGTATACTGATATGCTAATTATACATTGTCTAGGCTAGATAGTGACTTTGAAAACAGAGCAGGAAAAACTGGGCAAATAGATTAAATAATCATGTAATGCTACTTGATATCATCTCCATTCTTACCTTTTAAGTTCATACTGAATGAAGGACACTTGTTAAGTATAAAAAGAGGTTACAAGCCTCTATAGAGCTAGAGAGACAGAGAGAGACAGACAGAGGTTCTGCCAAGACATCCAAGCATACAGAAGGACTCTACAGGACTGCCGCCAATACATCATGGCTCCATCACGAGGGACACAGATCTATCATTCTACAGGAAACAATCTAAGGGACCTTGACCCCGGTTGGAAGAATACAGATCTGCTCCATTGATCATCACTGAACCATGGATACGTTTGGAGAGAGCTAGGATTGGGACACGCTGGTCACCTGGCTGACTGGAGATTGTTGGATAAGCCAGGTTGTGACCCTCAGGTAACTGGCCTTTACCTCAATGGACTGTCATCTTCCTAAGCGTGTCGTTATCTCCTCTGTGTGTGTGTGTGACACAGGTGGGGTTGTCGACCCCGGAAGATGAAGCCAGGTTGTGACCCTCCGGTCAACTGGCCTTGTACCCAAATGGACTGTCATCTTCCTATGCTTGTCGTTACCTCCTCTCTGTGTGCGTGCCACAGGTGGGGTAGTCAACCCTGAGAGCTCTGAAGTAACAGCTGGCATTATCCTGGTGAGTCAGCGGAAGGGTGAGACTTTGCAATGTGAACCATCTTGGGATATTTAACCGGGACTGTTCTACGTTTTATCTGCCTGTTTTGTGGTTCAATAAAGTATTGCCACACAGTTTTACCCTCACCCTGTGTTGTCTGAGTAGCATTATGCTCACATTAAAAAGGAGAGTGGGTGTTCGGCGGGACGATTCCTGGTCCATGCGATTTCGGCTAGTGGACCTGGGCGTCCGCTGACCCCCGTGTCTCCACACCAGGTAATTACAACATGAGATCAGCTCTGAGAATCAGCCACAAAGACTGGTTTTCATTTATTCAGAGGCAGAGAAGTACACTGCCAAGTCAAGAACTTCCTCTGTTCAAAGGGCTAGTCTGACACACTTTGGAGCCAGTAGACAATAATGAGTATTGGGGTTTATAGCAAAGGAACATAGCATATTTACTTGAATCACCATAGGGCCGTTCTAATCCCTACAACTTAATATCGCTTCAATGGATGATACTATCTGTTAAGGATCCACCGCTGTAGCCCGTTTGTCAGGTGAAGCAATGTCACTGCCTCCAATCTTCAGTTAACTGACAAATGATGGATGAGGCCAATTAGGCCAGTTATTGAGGAAATCACAGTGAGCGTATGGTATATACACCTACGATTACAGCTCATGGAATATCTATATACCACAGTAGGATCAATGTCAATTCCAAAATAGCAAAAAGAACTACTAGCTGCCACCACCAATCATTTATAGAGGTCAATGCGACACCCTTTACAGGTATGGATTCAGGGGTGCGGTTTACAGAGCAAGAGGAACAGAGCTATTAAATTTTATATATCTAAATCGGAAAGGTAGGCAATGTTTATAAAAAATATACAGAGATGATGCAAATGGGAACAAACAATATGGTACATAAAATTATGTACAATAGAAGGTATATAAAAAGAAAATTCCTAAAGCTGATGTCACAGAAATAGCTCATCGGATCCAAGATGACCGTGGGGTCCTTCCGGGTCCTGCCAGAAGGTGGCTTGTCAGTACCTGCTGAAAGCAGGCGCCAGCAAGCCTCCTGCACTGCCGGTCAGATCGCTGATCTGAAATAGTGCTTTGCAAAGTGTCAGATCAGCGATATGACACTATATAGAAATGTCCCACCCTGGGACAAAGTAAAAAAGTAAAAAAAAAAAATTAACATGTGTAAAAAATGTTTTTAAAAAATTCCTAAATAAAGAAAAACATTTTTTTTCCAAAAATTACATTTCTTTATGTAAATAAAAAAGAACAATAAAAGTACACATATTTAGTATTTCCGTGTTTTTAACGACCCGACCTATAAAATTGTCCCACTAGTTAACCCATTTAGTGAACCACTTAAAAAAAACA